>PVHY01015082.1:0-36846 GCA_004024945.1 Uropsilus gracilis
CCATGAAATGATGATGTCCATGATGACTCCACAACAATGAGCACAGCCAAATCTATTTACTTGCAGAGAGCCCCTTTAACAACTGGGGTGCAATTAATAATTTGTGGTACTGCTTTTCATCTTTCTGCCAATTGGCGACAAGGACTAAGGAGCACACTTGGGTGTGACTTACTAGTAAGAGTCCTGGGAATTAGGAATTAGATTGAGGCTATTTTCCTGTACCTGTCCGTTCATTTGATCTGAAATCAGTGAACCCACGCTGTAACCTAGACTGGGGAAACAGAGAGGAGCACTTAGATCCTGACTGAGGAGCCCACAATAGAATGGAGATGAGATACGCTCATATCAAGTTATAGCCCAACAGAAGACAAGATCATCGATTTCACGAGACAAGCTATGATTTAGTGTCACATGTGCAGACATTAAGTCCAGAATTTGGATGAAATCTGGAGACAGAAATGCTCTGTCCCTCTGAGAATCACTAAGACCAAAGCTAATGTGCTGTGACCCTCTGGAAGCACAAAGACGGCACAAGGTCAATCCTTCCCTGGGCAGCATCTGTGTCCTGGATCATCCCTCAGGAGGCTAAGGCACATCAACAAATGTCAGACTTTTCCTGGACCACTAGAGGCCAGCTGTCCCAGTGTCCTGTGTGTGCTGGGGGGAGGGGCAGGACCCTTTGATTTCAGCCCTGTTTCAGGAGGCGTGCCCTAAGGCTGCAGCAGGAGTTCCAGCCTCCTGAAAGCACTGGATGCTGAGTTGCTCTGCCAGGAAGGCTGGGACTCCCCATCACGTTTCCACACCCAGCAGCAGAAGAACTAAAGCCGCATTGATAAAACAAACTTCTAGTTGATCAGAAATTCAACGCTGGGGACATATGATTCCCAAACAAAATTGAGAGAGAGACAGAGATAGAGACAGAGACAGACAGAGAGAGAAAGCATGCTCGCTTTAGCAACACATATACTAAAAAAAGAGACAGCCAGGGACACAGAGACACAGAGATAGACAGGCACAGAAAGACAGAAAGAGAGAGAGAGACAGAGGCAGAGAGACAGTGCTCACTTTGGCAGCATACATACTAAAAAAAAGACACAGAGACAGAGACGCAGAGACAGACACAGACAGACACAAACACACACACACACACAGAGAGAGCTCTTTCATTGCTTCTGAAGTCAGATGCACATAATTTTTAAAAGGCACCACATCCTCTTCTGCTTCAAGGCTCTGATTTCATAAGGATGGTAACCAATAAATGACTCACGTGCTAATATTGGAGGAGTGCTCACATACCTGCTCAGGCTCTTAGAGCTTATGCTTGTATTTTTTTTTTAACAACTGATTATATCGGTTTATTGTTTGTGTAATCAGAAGGGTATGTGAATAAATAAATGTTTCAAAATTCAAAAGAAGGGATGGTGGCGCATGCCTGTAGGTGGCAGTCTAGGAAGTCACGGCTGGGGCCAGGGATCGTGGTTCGAGTCCCGTTGGGGGCATGTAGTGAGACCTAGTCCCAAAAAAAATAGCTGGGTGTAGTGGTGCGCGCCTGTAATCCCAGCTTCCTGGGAAGCAGAGACTGGGAATTGCTTGAGTCCATGGTACCAAGGGCAATGTGAGCCTGCAATTCCACAGGCAAAAATAGCCAGACCTAGTCTCAAAAAAAAAAAAAAAAAAAAAAAAAAAAAAAAAAAAAAAAAAAAAAAAAAAAAAAAAAATAGATGAGAAAAGGAAATGTCTTGTCTCCAAAGTTATCAAATGAAATAAATACCCAAAGCACTTGCAATAGTATAAGTGGATGCTCCCTAACAAAGGCAGAAAGGAATATAAAAGCTTTCATCATGAGGATGATTGCTCCTGGAGAGGAGGGTTACAGAAAGAGTTCCTGGTGAAAGTGATATTTGAGGTGGACTTTGATGTATATCCATGATTTAGATAAGAAAGAGACATGTTTATAACATCAAAATATTTAGAGCTAGCTGGGCACAGTGGCTCGTGCCTGTAAACTTCAGCCTGTGAAGCAGCCTGGGCTAGGGATTGCGGTTCGAGTCCCTCCTGGGGCCCGTAGAGAGACCTAGTTCCAAAAAAATAACTGGGTGTGGTGGCACGCTCCTGTAATCCCAGCTACCTGGGAAGCTGAGGCTGGGGATTGCTTGAGTCTCTGGTACCCCGGGCAATGAGAGCCTGCGGTTCCATGGGCAAAAATAGCGAGACCTAGTCTCAAAAAAAAAAAAAAAAAAAAAAAAAAAAAAAAAAAAAAAAAAATTTAGAGCTTCTACTAAAGACTCAAGGTATATATACATACATATATATATTTTTAACCATGCAAAATAATATATTTTACCATGCAAAATAATATATTATTTACTGATGTATGATTTAAAAGTTTCAAATACCACAGGAATGACAAACATCAAGTCCAGTGTACTGATTATTATTTTTGGGAATATATAATGGGGAATAGGATGATGAGATATCCACAGAGAATGTCAACTATCTCTGTGATGGATGGTTTTTTTTTAATTAAATTCATTTTTTTAAATTTTGCATATATATGTGTATTTATATTTAAATGACGTTATTGTGTACCCTGGGACTTTCCCACTTCCCTAACACCTGTTAACCATCCTACTCTTTTGTGCCCTTTGCCTCCCCCACCTTCTTTCCCCTCCTCCTCTCTGACTCCATTGTTCAGTCCCATTGGTTGTTTCTAATTTTTCTTATTTGTTTGTTTTTCCCTGTATCCATAATATAAGTGATACCATCCTGTATTTTTCTTTTTCTTTTTGGCTTATTTCTGCTAATATGGTTTTCTTCTAGTTCCATCCATGTTGCTGTGAATGATATATGTTTGTCCTCCTTGATGGATGTGTAGTATTCCATCATGTACATATTCCACATTTTTTTTCAGTGAATCATCGGTTTTGGGGCATTTGATTTGTTTCCAAATCTTGGCAATTGTAAACAGAGCTGTAATAAACATGCACATAAAGGTGTCCTTTTGAATTAGTGTTTTCATGTCCTCTGGGTAGATTCCCAGTAGTGAGATTGATGGGTCAAATGGTAATTCCACTTTCAATTGTTTGAGGGTCCTCCACACAGTCTTCCATAGTGACTGGACCAGTTTGCACTCCCACCAACAATTTAAGAGAGTTCCTTTTATTCCACATCCATGCCAACACTTGTTGTCTGTTTTATTTATATTGTCCATTCTTTCTGGTATAAGATGGCATCTCAGTGTGGTTTTAATTTGCATTTCCCTAATTATTAGTGATGTGGAGCATTCTTTCATATGCCTATTAGCCATCTTATCTCCTCTTTGGTGAAGTGTCTTTTTAGTTCTTGTCCCCATTTTTTAACTGGGTTTTTTTTACTTTGTTTTTGTTGAAATGTAGGAGGTCTTTGTGGATCTTTGTTATCAGATCCTTGTCACTTGTCTGGGCAAAAATTTTCTCCCAGTTGGTTGGGTTTCTTTTGTTTATTGTCTCTTTTGCTGTACAGAAACTTTTTAGTTTGATATAGTCCCAGCTTTTTATGTTTTCCTTCATTTTTTTTGCCAGTCATGTTGTTTCCCAAAATGGATTCCTGAGGTGAATCCATTTTCATGAAGGGTTTTGCCCATGGTTTCCTCTAGATATTTTATGGTTGCAGGTCTCACTTCCAGGTCCTTTATCCGTTTTGATACAAGTTTTGATCCAGTTTTCCCAGCACCATTTACTGAAGAGGCTATCCTTGTTGCAGGGTATGTTTTTTGCCCCTTTGTCAAAGATTAGTTGACCATATATTTGTGGTTTTATTTCTGGGTATTCGATTCTGAGCCATTGGTCTGTTTGTCTGTTTTTGTGCCAGTACCATACTGTTTTAAGTATTATGGTTTTGCAGTATAGTTTGAAGTCTGGGATAGTAATACCTCCATTCTCTCTTCTGTTTGTCAAAAGGGTTTTGGCTATTTGGGGTCTTTTGTTGTTCCATATGAATTTCAGTGATTTTTGTTCTATCTCTTTAAAATATGTCATTGGGATCTTTAATGGAATTGCATTGAATCTGTAGATTGCCTTTGGTAGTATGGCCATTTTGATAATGTTGATTCTTCTGATCCATGAAGAAGGAATGTCTTTCCATTTTTTAACATCATCTTCTTTTTCTTTTAAGAATGTTTTATAGTTTTCTTTGTATGGGTCTTTTACTTCTTTTGTTAGGTTTATTCCCAATTATTTAATTTTCTTTGGTGCAATGGTAAATGGAGTGTTTTTAATAATTTCTTCTTCTTCTGATTGATTGATTCTTTGCATATATGAATGTTATTGATTTTTGTGTGTTGATTTTGTATCCAGCTAATTTACTGAATTGGTTTATTATTTCAATTAGCTTTTCTGTCAATTTTCCTGGGTTCTCTATGTAGAGTACCATATCATCCATGTATAATGATAGCTTTATTTCTTCTTTCCCTATTTGGATTCCTTTTATGTCTTTCTCTTGTCTTATTGCCCTATCTAGGACTTTCAGAACTATGTTGAAAAGAAGTGGAAAGAATGGGCATCTTTGCCTGTTTCCAGATCTTAATTGAAATGGTTTCAGTTTTTCCCTATTGGAGATGATATTTGCTGTGGGTCTGTCATATATAGGTTTTATTATTTTGAGGTATGTTCTTTTTATACCAATTTTTTCCAGGGCTTTCATCATGAAAGGATGTTGAACTTTATCGAATGCCTTTTCCACATCTATTGATATGATCATATGGTTTTTGTTTTTCTCTTTGTTGATGTGGTGGATTATGATGACTGAATTTTGGATGTTGAACCATCCCTGTGCCCCTGGGATGAATCCCACTTGGTCATGATAGATAATCCTTTTTATGCAATGTTGGATTTGGTTTGCAAGGTTTTGTTTAGAATTTTTGCATATGTGTTCATTAGAGAGATTGGTCTGTAGTTCTCTTTCTTTGCACTATCTTTATTTATTTTGGAATCAGTGTATTTGCTTCATAGAAGGTATTTGGTAGCTTTCCTTCTTTATCAATTTTTTGAAGGAGTTTTAATAGTACCAGTGTTGGTTCCTCTTTGAAAGTTTGGTAGAATTCATTTGTGAAAACATCTGGACCTGGGCTCTTGTTTTTAGGGAGAGTTCTGATGACTGCCTCAATTTCACTGCTTGTGATTGACCTGTTTAAGTTCTCTACTTCTTCTTTGTTCAATTTTGGATGACTTTATTGTTCTAGGAATCTGTCCATCTCTTCCAGGTTGTTGTATTTGGTTGTGTATAGATGTTGGTAGTAGTCTCTAATCATCTTTTGGATTTCTGCTTGGTCTGTTGTAATATCTCCCTTTTCATTTATGACCCTGTTTATTTGAATTTTCTCTTTTCTTTGTAAGCCTTGAAAGAGGTTTATCAATTTTATTTATTTTTTCAAAGAACCAGCTTTTGGTTTTGTTTATCTTCTTGATGGTCTTTTTGGTTTCTATTTCATTAATCTCTGCTTTTTATTTTTGTTACTTCTTGTCTTCTGCTGGGTTTTGGATTTTTTTTGTTGCTCTTTTTCTAAGTCCTCAAGTTGGTAGATTAGACTATTTCTTTGGGCTGTTTCAAATTTTTTATTTGGGCCTGTATTGCTATGAACTTTCTTAATACTGCTTTTGCTGTATCCCACACATTTTGGAACATTGTGTGGTCTTTGTCGTTTGTCTCCATGTATGTTTTAATTTTTTGTTTGATTTCCTCTTTTACCCAGTCGTCTTCCAAAAGCCTATTGTTCAGTCTCCATGTAGTGTTTACTCTCCTTATTTTCTTTTCACTGTTGATTTCTAGTTTGATGTGTTTATGATCAGAGGAAAAGGTTGGCATTATTTTAATCTTTGTGTATTTGTTCAGGTTTGTCTTGTGGCCTAACATATGATCAATTTTAGAGAATGAACCATGTGCATTTGAAAAGAAAATGTATTCTTTTCCCTGGGGATGCAGTGTGCTGGATGCAGTGTGCTGTATATATCTATTAGGTCCATTTGGTCTAGATCTTCCTTTAAAGCTTTTGTGTCTTTGTGTTTTTCTGTCTTTTGTTGATCTGTCTTTTGGTGAGAGTGGCATGTTAAAAAATCTCCTACCATATGTATTCTCACCACTATTTGATTTCAGTTCTACTAGTAGTTGTTTTATGAATTTTGGTGCTCCCTCATTAGGTGTGTATATGTTAATTATTGTTATGTCTTTTTGGTGGACTGACCCTTTAACCATTAGGTAGTGGCCATCTTTATCTTTTGTCAATTTTCTTAATTTGAAGTCTGCTCTGTCTGATACAAGAATGGCAGCCCCTGCTTTCTTGTGGGGGCCATTAGCTTGTAATGTAGTTTTCCAGCCCAGCACCTTCAGTCTATGTTTACCCCTAAGAGATCAGATGTGTTTCTTGGAGGCAACAGAATGTTGGGTTCTGTTTTCTGATCCAGTCTGCAACTCTTCGTCTTTTGATTGCTGAGTTAAGACCATTGACATTTAGGGTTATTATTGATGTTTGAGATTCTAATGGTTTCCTGGTGGTCATTTTGGGGTTTTTATTTGGTTTCTTTTTTGTTTGTTTATTTGTTCTTATGACTTTGCTCTTGAGGCCTCCTACAAAATTTTTTGAGTGGGGGTTTAGTGGTAGCAAATTTCTGGAGACTTTGCTTGTCGGAGAAGGTTCTAATTTTTCTGTCATAGAGGAAGTATAGCTTTGCAGGGTAGAGTATTCTTGGCTGGCACTTTCTTCTTGGAGTTTTTTGTACATATGACTCCATTCTCTCCTTGCCTGGAGTGTCTATTCAGAAAAATCTGAGCTCAGTATAATGGATTTTCCTTTGTAGGTTATCTGTTTCTTTTCTCTAGCCATTCTCATTATTTTTTCCTTATCTTGGGTTCTTGGAAGTTTTATAATGATGTGTCTTGTTGTGGCTTTTCTTTAATGAAAGTAGTTTGGTGTCCTTTTTGCTTCCTGTATGTCTACTTTCATTTCTTTCTTCAGATTTGGGAAGTCCTCCTCTATTATTATATTTAAAAGCCTTTCAGTTCCCATGATTCTCTCCTCTCCTTCTGGGATTCCTATTACTCTTATGTTCTTTTTTTTAAGGAATCTGACATATCTCTGAACTTTTCTTCAGTCTTCTTACTTTGTTTTTCTCTCTCTTTTTCTTTCTTCTTCCTCTTTGTCTCTGTATCCTCAAGTGTGCTGATTCATTCTTCTATTTCATCTAATCTGCTTCCGTGGCTTTTCCCTGCATTTTTGAGCTCATCTATTGCAACTCTGAAATCCCGGGTCTCCTTCAATTTCATTTTTAGGGATTCATTTTCATTCTTCAGTTCATTGATTAGGTTATACATATTGATGCTTTCTTTCTTTGTCTGAGATACACATTGTTTCTTCAATGTCTTCCTTGGTGTTTTCTGGAGATTGTCTTTTCTTTGGTGGTTATGGATTATTCCTGTAGGGCTTGCTTGCATGTCTACAGTTTTTCTCCTTACTGCGTTTTGCTTTCTGACTTGTTCTACATATTGAGAAACCATGGCTCTGGTGTTGGTTGACATGTTGATAGTAATGTTTTCCAGATTGTGAGTAGATCTGTAGTTTAGTTTACTAATTTGCGCCAGTGCTGCTTGTGGCACCAGCACCAGTGACTTCTGTTGTCTCACCTGGGGAGGGGAAAGGTCTGGCCAGTTTCCTTAGGAACCTGGGTGAAGGGGGTAGCTATCCGGATCTGCTACAACAGCAATGCAAGGAAGGGACCTTCCCAAAGGCCTGGTGCTGGCACCAGTGACTTCTAGCATCTCACCTGGAGGGTGGGGCTGGGGGAGGAATGTCAGAGCTTATGCTTGTAAATGTTCACAGTCAGTGAAATGAAGGGAGCAATCCTGGATGGGACATCAAGAGAGACAATTGAACCCCATCATAGATCTGATGAGAACTGTGGTGAAAATATCAGGGAGCATTTCAGAACAGTGTCAGGTTTAGACAAACTCCAACCTTCTGAATCAGACTCTTGAGTATGTGGGGATTGTTTTACAGGAATTTCCACTGGTGATTCAAATAAACTACCCTGGTTAAAAATCACTACACTAGATCATTTTTAGCCTGAAACTCTCGGACTCATTTCTGACATTCCGAGACTCTATACACAGCAACAAAAATGAGTCAGTCAAAACAGGACTTAAAATTATTTAAATAGTACATTTTGAATCCCATAACTTATGTTCATTTAACCTTAATAACACTTAATGTAAAACTGCAAAGCAATGTAACCCAAGATAAAGATTTATGAGTATTATTTCTTGGGGAAACATAGGTTATCTGATTGGTAAATGGAGCATAAATGTAAGGTTGTAGCCCATTGTTGACTAGCTTCTTTCAGTCCTGCCAGGGTAATTCAGACTGAAGATATTCCCTCATTGGGTGAAATGATTGAAGAATAAATTTGATAAAGAAGAATGAACTTCCTTCCTTAGTGAGCATCCAGGACTGACTCTTTTCTCCCCAATGAAAGTACTGGACTTCATAACGGATGTTCCTTAGGTCTAATGTTTCTTATGCTGTTTCTAGGTTGACTACCTGTCCTTTCCCAGGGGAGAGTTATTAACTATAATATTAATAATAGTGGTTGATATCTGCTTAGTTCTTACTACTTTCAAGCTCTATGCTAGGGGCAGAAAACACATTCCCAGGAATTCTGGTCCCTGAAAGTTTATATCTAAAGAAAAACCATCTTTTTTCTAGAACAGCCACCATATTAACCATATTACAAGTGCAGAAGTGGTCTTTCAGACTATCTTTTGACTTTCACATCATTATTTCTCTTAGAATATTCACACCATTCAGCCCCCCAGTCCTTACCGTTGGTCATAATCATCTGATGACCAAAATATTCTTAGGATTGGTGAGACAAAGCTAATTAAATGATCAGGAACCTTAAAATGAGAATAAGAGGGTGATGGAAGGGTGAATCTTCCAAAGGGCAAATCTGATATTGGAGTGGAGGCAGTTATGTTCACTGAGGTCCCATATGAATACATGGGTTCTAGTTGATAAAATTACATCCCTAACCCATGTTCCCAACCCCTCCCAAATTCTCTAGAGATTTCACATTCCTTATTCCTTCTCTTTTGCCTTCAGTGGGGTTCTCTCTGCTTTCGTGTGCCTTCAAGTCTCAAGGTAAGTACAGACTTATCTTTCTTCTGTGAGCTTAGCCACTGGCATAACTTTCAGATTTTCACTGCAATCCTTTTCTCTGCAAAAGACAATTGTACAGCTCCTTGCCTTTCACATTTGCACAAGTGTACAATCTGATTTCTACTCTCATTGTGCTCTGTTCTACGATGAGTCATAGCACTGGCAGGTCCCCTAACCTACTCAAATCCCCATCCACCAAGACTTCCCCAGAGAATCTGGGATGCTCAGTTGCTGCATCTTCAGTGCCTTTCACTGTTGCCTCTTCTTTCTAACCTATAGAATGTAGTAATTTTAAAAGATTCTGCCCATTTGTTCTATCACTTCTTTTTTGCTAAATTTACTGACTCTCCATCATGCCCCTTCACTATAAGCAAATGACCTGCAGATCTAGATAGCACTCCCAACTGGTCCTAAATGCTGGCCTAGCTTTCCCAGCTTCCCTGGAGACATCTTCAATTGAAACTTTTTGGAAACTTCATACTTCACTTTCTAAAATCAATTTATGTGTTCTCTGTACCCAAACTTAAATCATCTTCCCCCCGCCCTGAACTTTCTTATGTTTATTCATTTCTAGAGCTAGCAAAGTTTCAAGGTAGAAACATCCTTTCTGTCACCAAGATGGGCAGAGATAGAGGAAAGGCAGTTTTGTTCTGTTATTCAGAGAACAGGGAGATAGAGTGTCAGCCAACTTCATGCCTTCCAAGGAGGGTGCAGACATGGATATCCAGTTGGCAGGAAGAGAAAGAATGTTAAGAATCATGTGTGGGAGGTCTATGTAGGCCAGATCCATATGCGACACATATAATGTTGTTCATGTTCTATTGGCTAGAATTTGGTCACGTGACTAATTGAGGGAGGTTTTGTAATAGTGTCCAACTTTATACCTAAGAGCAAATGGGTTTTAGTGAGCAGCCAGTTGAGTTCTATTCTCCCTGTAACCTGCATTCAAGGCATTAAGTAAGATATCCCTTAACTCTCCTTCTTCTGATCTTCACCCCTTTTTCAAATGATCACCAGGTCCTGTTGACATATCTTTTACAATAGTACTGATCACATTCAACCTCTCTTGTATTCTCAGTCTTATCAACTAAGCTGAGACTCTCAAAACCTCTGTAGCTATAGAGAGGCTATCCTGGTTTTTTAACTCAAGTATTTCCCCTTATTATCTCTCACTTATTCAACAACTGTTTATTAAACATTATATTCTACGCAATGTGTTGATTGAAGAAAAATGAGGAAACAGATAGACTTTGTCCCTGCAAGTTTTCTGGGGACTGTACATGAAGAAATGGCTCTGCGCATTTGACTGTTACCACCTGTGATGGAGAAGTACAGGGCACAAGACAAACAAATGGGAGGGATCCCAAGTTCCCTTACTATCCTAACCATTCCATCAGCAGGACACCCCTGTACCCTCACTGCCTTCATTGGTCTTTGGCCAACCATCTATTTCCATGACAGTCATTTCCATCTGAAATGATTACATATATGTTTGTTTGCTGGTTTTTTGTCTTCTCCCACCAGAATGGAAGCATTACCAAATACCAGGACCATGACTATTTTCTTAGAATCATGTCCACAGGATCCTGGAAAGTACTGCCAAGGAATAGGAAGGGACATAACCTAGGAAGGTCAGGTTAGATTTCTGGAAACAATGATCTGAGATTTGAGGAACACACAGGAGTTTATCAGGTTTTCTGCTGGGGGTAGGGAGGTGGTAGTGGTGGGGAGACTGGGACTGTGAGGAACATTGTCCTAAGCTGGGAGGAGAGAGAACATGCTGAAATTCACTGTTGGGGAAGGGGACAGTGGAGATGGGTTTGTGAGCATGTTCTTGTAAACTTCAAGTGTGCATTTGGGTTTTCTTCTAAAGCTATGAGGAGCTATGCAGAATTTAACTGGTGGAACCATATTTGGATCCAATTAAAGTTTTAGATGCTTATGTTACTCTTTGTGTAAGAGAAGGGAGGAGGGCAAGGATGAGTGTTGGATGATCTGTCAAGACATAAGGAGAGGTTCTAATAGCACGAGCCAGAAGAGTACCAATGTATTTCGGATGAACTTTTCAAAAAACTAACTTAGGTGATATCACTCCCTAAATAAGTCTCCAAATGGTGAACACTGCATAAAGTTAGGCGATTGCAATGTTTCCCCACTTCTGTTTGATCTTCTAACTCAAGGCCTACCTTCTTGAAACTTTCCATGATTCACTCCTCACCTGAATTCTTGTAAAATTTCAATTTACTAATTGAAATTTATTCAATTTATCCAATTTCAACTTATCCAATTGATTTGACATGGACGCGTTGACCTATATTTTTTGTAATCTTTGTATTTATCCTCAGCTTGCCCCAATAGATTGATAACATCTTCATAAAAGTAACCTTTCTAGATTATATCATAAAAATGTGATTATAGAAATGTTCATTGAACAAACTAATTCACAGTAAGGTGTTTGTCAATACTGTGATACCTGCCCTTATAATAATGGAATTTTAAAAGAGAAAAATAATTCTTTGGAGAATAAAAAATATTTAACCTAACAAGAAATAATATCGCTGTAGGATGTCCCAAACTACAAATATGACCCATCACTTTGCCCAAGTGCCACACATCAATCTTCAGGGAACTTCTGCCACCTTTGGGGAAAGATTTTTAGGGCAAGGCACCCTGCACACAGTGCATCTACGGGACAGTGCATCTTCATTTCCTGGAGGCCAGTGGGTCCTTTTTGCCTTGGGGCTATGCAGGTGCTACCCTAAGGCACCCAGTAGGTCTGAAGTTGCTGGAGAGCACAGGCTTCTTTTCTAGATCTTTCACTGACAGGCTCTTAGGGATGAAGGGAGGGGGGAGTGTTTTCATTTTAGGTGATATTGGAGGTTCACTAACATCTGAAAAGGAGTTGACTACCTAAAGGCAGCCTTTCACTTCCTGTTTCTACTCTCCAAACTCCATCAAGGCCACATTTGTAGTTCAGAGAAAGAAGAGCACTGGAGGCCCAGTGGGGTTTTCATTTCTTAAGTGCTTATGCTGTCAGGGGTAGGAGGGGGGTAAGCAAGAGTGTTTGGAGAAGGCAGAGTAATTGTCACCTGGGAAGCCAGCTATTCACAAACTCTAGGAAGTAAAAATTAAAAAGCCCTTTTATATCAACCCCTGTCTCCCCTTGTCTGGGCAGAATATGCCAGTGATAATTGCTGCTGAGGCAAACATCTCGATGTTAAAGCATCATTTATTCCCCTTTCCTTTGTCTTTCAATCCACATGTGTGTGGTTCTGAATCTATGTTTCCTTCTTTTAAAAACAATAATTAAAATAGTAAGCACTCATCTTTGGTAGGGTTTATCTTTGGACTTCTTTTGCTTTCTTCACTGCACACAATCCTTGTATTATATTAAAATGTCCCCTTTTCATAAAAGCTGCCTTTCCTGTAGCTCTTCTGATTGCAGTGTTAAATCACTGCGGCATTTGTTGGCTTGGGGGTGTGAAAAGATGCTGTGTGCATGTGGCCGCTCAAGCAAACACTTGTGTTCCATTCACCAGCTTGTGCAAGAAGGTAAACAAGAATACCCTGTCTCTCCCCTTTGTCCTTTCACACAGGCGGCCGAGAATATCATATCGTTTAGAAATGCAAAGAGAAATGTATTGGTCCTGATTGGCTCCATAGTTGTTTGATATTCAAAGCAACTTTTTCACAGACTCAGAAGAAAAAAGCTCCCAATAAATTGAAAAAGCAAAAAGGACAGCTAAAGAGTCACAAGAGTGTGCTTAGAAGCAGTCACTCACAGGTGACCGATGTGCTCAGTTTCCTCAATTCTCTCCCACTGCCCACCTTACAGGAAGGGGTGGTGAAAGCAAGCAGCTAGTGGAAGGAAACAGGACAATCAAAGGATTTTCATCAACCACACTCTAGGTAAGCTTCCCCCAGATAATAGAAAGTTGCTCTTCTTACATCTCGACACACCCTTAGGCTGAAGGACCAAAGACGTTTGGTACACTTCAAAGTAAGCTTGCAGGTTCTCATGGCTGCCTGTGTTCCAGAGGCCAAGGTGGCATGTTCATACACTGCGTGACCATTTTGGACTTCACTCTTGGCAGATTGTCATTGCTTTTGCTCAAAACCAGACCCTGAGAGGAACACGAACTTGATCCATGCAATAAATCAAGTTCTAATGCAGACTGAGAGTCTTAACCCCTCTCTCCCCGGCCACCTCCTATGGGCTCCAGGATCCTCAGGAAAAGACCAGAAAAGGCTGAGGCCGGTGTGACTTTTATCGCTCAGTCCCAAAGGTAAAATGTTTGGCTCATTTTTTTTTTTTGTTCTCAACGGGGGGGAGAGTATAGAACCGGGGAGACAGAAAGGAATGCTTTGGCCAATCGGTCTGAAAACAAAGCTGAAGGAAAACTGGGCAGAGGAAGGTGGAAGAACGTGGCAGAAAAGAGCGAGCAGCAAGTGTCTAGACAATCCCCCTTTGTTTGCAGAAACCTCCCCATCTTCCTTCACTCTTATTAATTTTTCTCTGCAGCTTCTCACTTAGCCCTTAGGTAAGGAAAGGTGGCGGCCTGAGTGCTGGCTCCGGTGACCTGAAGCTCTGTGCAGCTCAGACTCGCGGGGGGTGGGGGGGCAGGTGGGGGGGGTTGGGGGGGAGCCCCGAACAGCCAGGAGACAGGTCCTGGCCTCTGGCCTCCCCAGCCTGTGGCTTTCCCTGCCTCCCCAGCCCTCCCCCCCCATCCCCCATGCAGGCACCCTGAGCAAGATCAATAGGTTTCCTCTGTTTTGGGGTGTTTGTGCTTTTCCTTAGGTCCTTGACACATAGGAAATAACCATTTGAATATCCCTGAGCAGAAGGAATGACCCCAAAGGGTTAAGGCAGTGTGTGGACATTGTTATTTGAAGATTCCTTGCTGGAAACCCTTAATCGTTTACTCTCTGGATTGCTGTCTTCACAGTGTGGCCTGGCTGGTCACAAAATCCCTGGAGGGGTTAGAAAATAGGGGTTTGAAATGAATGTGTTTTCATTTTTTAAATATTAAATAATTTATATATAAATTTCACATCTTTGTGATCTTTGGGGTTCACTTCTTGACCATTCTCACCCTGTACCACCCCCCACCCCAAGTTGTATGCTTTAATTTGGTTGTTGGCTTGTTTTGACTTTTCTTCATGGCATTTTGTTTATCTTTCCCATGTCCCATATAGTAATGAAACCATTTGGTTTCTGTCTTTCTCTTTTTGACTTGTTTCTGCTAATAAGATTTCTTCAAATCAGTGTCTTGATGCTTGTGAACTGGTCAGGTTACTTAAAATTTCTCAACCTCGGTCTCCTCATCTAGAAAATATGGATGACAATGATGATGATGATGATGATGATGATGATGATGAGGAGGAGGAGGAGGAGGAGGAGGAGGAGGATGAGCACATTGAGAGAATTAGCTGAACTAATTAATGTGAGTAATGGGATTAGCTGCTTTTGAGGACACTATGTATGATGGTTGAATAGAGATGGTCTGGTTGCTGTTGTGATTGTATTATTGATCATGATTATTGGTGCAATGACTGAGATCTGATGAAAGGTATAATCTGTATCTCTGTCCAGTCTTGAGTCTCAGAGAAAAACAAAATAATAGAGAGTGATAGTGGGGTCAAGGCAGGAAAACATCAGTCCCTTCTAAGAATTTTAAACTGAATGAGTTTAATACAAGAACTGATTATGCAGGTGGTGGGAGGGACAAGAATTCAGGAGAGGAAATGGTTTAAGCAACTCACAGATTAACAGTATTGGAAAGCTGCTGCCAGTCTTTGGACCAAAGAAATGCAGGGAAAAGTAAGCACAGGTACAGGAGTCAGCCACTGCCGGAGGGAATCAAGAGGGAGGAGCTTTAGGTAGGTAACTGGAAGCAGAAAGGTGGTTCTGTCTGCTGAAGCAGAGAGAGAACTATCCTTGGTTCTCCCTTCTTCTGCCCTCTGAAGCCTCCCATTGACTAAAGTTGGCCAGAAGCCTGTTGACATACAGTCTGGGAGATGCAGTTTGCAGTCATCACCAGCTACAGATTCAATGAGATGAATTCCAACCTTGGAGGAGAATAAACATTTCATACCTACAGGCTTGAATGAGAAACTGCTTTATATATAGGAAAGAACCCATTTAGATTCTGGGTTTCAGTTTTAGTTGCAATGTCTAAAAACTCAGAGTTAAAAATAATTTTTTTAGAGACAATCTCACTATGTTGACAGACTCAAGTGATTCCTAGCCTCATCCTCCCAGGTAGCTGGGATTACAGGCACATGCCACCGCACCCAGCTTTCTTTTTTAGACTAGGTCTCACTACATTGCCTGAGGTAGTCTCGAACCCGCAGATTCAAGAGATTCCTAGCCTCAGCCTCCCAGGTAGCTGTGATTATAGACATGCACCACCATGTCCAGTCTAAAAATTCAGAATTTTGAAGTCAGCTTGTTGAGAAGCAAGTGAGGTTTTAGATGTAAGAAACAAGGAAAAGGAAGAGAACTAATAATCTTACCCCTTTTGAAAAACTTCCTCCCTCCCCTTCCCCTCCTCTCTCCTCTCTTCCCCACCCTTTTCTGGAGAGTTCTTGTCCACAATCATTTCAGAAAGCGTCAAAAAAAAACCTCCACTACTATTTATCGATGCCACTTTTATAAGTTATCAGTCAGACCACTATTGACCGTGACTTTGCCATCATGGAAGGTCAATAGTGGTTCTTCGGCACATTAAAGGGTGAAAAGGGGAAAGAAGAATTGTTAGTGCCATTGCTTTCTGCAGACTTGCTTTCAGGCTGAGGGATGTCCCCTTGAAAATGTATCAGTCTTCAGTACAAGAGAGGGCACCGGATGAAGACTCAATCTGACGCATGCTGTAAATGTTCCTCTAGCACCTTGGCTTCATCTCTGTCCTGGACCATAACACTTGTTTCTTTAAAGTGCCGGCTCTGGCTCCCTTCCCAGCACAGAATGGGCTCCCTAGCCATTTCATTACCAGAAATTACAATGATCATCTGCCTAACTGGGAATAACATTATCTGAAACGCAATTATAAGTGTATTGAAGTCTAGGTGGCCCGGTGATGACTAATCAGAAATCTTCCCATCCGACATGTCACACCAGGTCAGACCTCAGGACCATCGCAGGTTGTTTTATCTTCAGAAAACACCCTGATAACCATGAACATGACTGGAAGGGATGAAGCTGTTATCAATACCTTCAGCTGAGGTATCAATGAAATGGGGCATGAAGCGCAAAAGGTACAGCGACAGCGGGATCAGGGCCTGGTCAAGAGGTCTTCTAAACGCCTGTGTACACAGTAATGATGTCACCTGGTGTGGTTTCCAGCCTGAAATTCTTAGTCCATGGGAGAGGGATGGAAGGAACCCTGAAAATGGGACTGAACAGGGTTAAAAGGATATACACTAAGCTAATGAGAAAGTAGGACACACATTCCCAGAGAAACAAGGAATTTTCCAGAAGACAGAAAGCTCTAGAGCATGGTTCTTTGTGCATCTGGAAATAAGTTTAGGAAAAATCACCTCCATATGAGTTTTAGGGACTCAAGTACACTAAGTAGAAAACCAAGTCCTTCTTCTAATAAACTAGACCAGAAAGGGAATGTACACCTGTTAGCAGTAATGAAAGACAATGTTCCAAAGTACGTTGTATGTGTTTGGCCGTGCAATAATAGGGTCACATGTCTGAGAAGTGATTCCTTGTGTGCCATGTCCAAACTTCTGGACAGAGTTGGGTTTAGATTAACCATAGATATTGAAGACCAAGAAGTTACACAGGAAAATCACCTGTCATATCCAATGTAAAGTAAACCAGAAGAGAGGAGCAAGAACCTTGACCATCAGCAGCCCAAGTCATTATAGGTTCTTTTTCTCAACTGCAGGCTCTTCAGCAGAGGCAGAGATGACCCTGTCCCTAACACCAGCATCCAGTGGCCATATTTCTGGAACTGCCTGCTAACGGTCAGGATAACTGGTAAGTCAAGCCATCCCTGTGACCACATCCAGGGTTAAGAAGAACCAAATGAAGATTTAGTTAGTATCAGCACTCAAATATGAGAGAAGTGTCCCCAAATGAATTGCAGTCTTTTTGAAAATGATGTTCTAGGAAAACGAGCAAATATTGACACTTCAATAATGTTTGCCCAGCAATCAGTGAGCTGTATACAGCACTCAGGGTATCTGTGTTACTGGAATCAATTAAGAAAACGAAGAATTGATATCCTCCAATGAGAAATATATGGTCACTGCTGACACTACAGATAAAGTCAGCTCTGTAAATCATCTCTGGAGTCACAGGCCTCCCCGGCACTGTCATCCATACTGAGGGAATCAGAGCACACAGCTCTTACTTGGGTTACGCTGCCTACTCTTCTTCCGGGTCCCTGTCTCTCCTGATGTGTCATTTCCAATCTCTGCAGCCAATTCCTCTATTCATTCAATATACTTGTTAAGAACATATCTTGTGCTAGATTTAAGGATGAGCAGAGTCCCTGTTTCCAGAGAGAGGGGTGGGGGGAGCACAAACAATGGAAAAGTACAAAGATATTTTCACATAAAAATAAAATTAAACAAATGAGGAACTTGAGTGAAAACCATTCTACCTTGGGGATCAACACACACAAACCCCCATATTCTGCCTCCATCTCTTACTTGCCTGGTATGCTTAGTTGTACTTTAGTCTCTAGTTTCTTCTCATTCTGGTTGTTCCTTCTTTCTTTCCTTTATCTCCACCTTTTACCTTCCTTTCCTTTCTCACTCCCTTCCCTCTTTTTTATGGTTTATCTTTAATGATATTAAATGATATTAAATTAATATCAATGATATTATTCATATCATCAGTGATCTTTTAAGGTACCCTCTGGCCATAAAGACCTTACACCATAAAGATTTCTCCTCTCAAACAGAATTTTGTTGTTATTCAGAGCTCTCTTTTCCAAAATAGATTTTAAATTCCTTGAAATTAGGATACAGTCAAGTATCGTAGATCTTTACAGATTTCCCAAAGCATCCAGTATAACAAGGGCATATCAGAGAAGCTCACTATAATAAATGTTGGTCCAACTAAAATTGCATATAGCTGGAGAAGTTTGTCGAGATAAATTTGCCCACCCACCCCCAACATTTGTTGATTCCATATTCCTGCTCTCTTCCTTTCTGTTTGTATATGTATTCAGCTTATCTCCAGGGAACTAAAAATTTTAAAAGCACTCTGGGGAAGAAACCGTTAGATGTTACTGATGGGTTTTGTTTAGCTGAATATGGGATATCAATTCTCATCCTGTGAAATAACTGCTAAAAGTCTTTTTTGATAAGACAGTCCAGTAAGACGTAGTTTTTTATGCAAGAAATGTGTATGGGCAGTATACTCAACCTGACAAAGTTGAAAGATAAGGTTTAGGAGGGAATTTCCTTACCAGGAAATTATTCCAAAGAGTCAATCAATGGTTTATATGGTGTTTGGGAAAAGCCACAAAACTTAGTTTTTGGAATTAGTGAAAATGGTGTTCTCGCTGGTCCTCTCTGGAATAAGATAGCTGGGTGAGAAGAAGTGAGGGTTAACATAAATTCTCAGTCTATGGATTCAGGTTCACAAGCTTTGTCCACCTAACCAAACATTAGTGTAGATGAAAAGGGTTTTCATAGCAGCGGGCTGGTGCCATAGCAATAGGATGGTTGCTAAGGATGTCATTATCACTCTGATTGCAGGGATCAGTGAGTTAATTGGCATGACCTCATTCAAGTCCTCAGGGCCTACCTGTTCACAAATTACAAAGGAGACAAAAAGTTGATCTTTTTATAGTGTCAGGAGGCAGCACCTGTTAACATTTAACATAGCATTTGAAATAAGTTATAACACACATTATTTATCTACCTGTTATCTTTTCTCACATCGTGTCCTCTTGTCCTATTTCCCTCTCTTTACTACATAGTATTAAGAAGTACCCTTCTACAATTTTTTTTCCCTCAGTGCTCTATTTTTCCAGTTCCCTCTAGAGGAAGGGGAAATTTTTTTTTTTTTTTTTGGTTTGAAAATCAGCCATTAAACTGAAGAAGGCTCAAGGAAACGTACTGAAATGTCTCAAAGGAAGAAAAATAGCACTATGAAGATGAAAAAAAGCCCAGGATAATGGAGATTGATCGCTCGATCTATCTATGGCCTCAAATAAAACTGATTGAATTTAACATGTTAGGTTACAGTTAAAAAGCTTAGTTGTTTCAGTCAGGGTAATATAGTTTCAGATTTTCGTAGGGAGCCATTTATTTATTTTTGCATTTGTGAGTCATTTAGTCATTCCCTTGTGAGTGAGAATACATTTATTTTCCAACTCCCTGCTGTTAGGCGTTCTATTAATACCACACTAGTTGAAATAAATGGAGCAGTAGAAACTGTTTGGTGGTGAATTTGCTTTTCAGATTTTTTTTTTGATACTGCTATTTTGGTAAAGTTGGCTTTCCAACCTCCGCTGGATTAAAGAGACCCCCTAACTTCTTTCCCCTTTTCCCCTTCTACTTCACATCTGATTGTTGCTTTCCCTTCAGCAGTGTCAACCTCAAGGCCACCCGAATCCTTTCACCTAAGAAATGCATGTTAAAAGCAGGTGTGTGGTAAAATAATTCCAGTCAAGAGATAGGATTGTTAAAAATTCGGGACAAGGCGACAGTTTTCTTAAACCCGTTTTCCCTCAACGTCCCTGTATCCTACCCCCATAGGAAAATCGAGCCTCACGAAGAGGCAGGTTCGTCCTACAGTTTCTAAGTCAGTGGCAAAGGTCATGTTTTTCAGGATTCTGAGAGAATTTCCAGACGTCTTCTATTGTGCAGAAGCACAAGAAGCTTGAAGGCTCCGTGTGCCTTTGGAGTACAGACGTCTTCTATTGTGCAGAAGCACAAGAAGCTTGAAGGCTCCGTGTGCCTTTGGAGTAAGGCTGAGCAAAGCTAGCAGCCCTTGTTATTCCGGGCAGCTAATTGCTGTCAGTAATTGTTGTTTGTAATGAACACGGCGGGATAAAGACAGACTTGGGGAGGGTGAGGGGCACCGGGGAGGAGGGTCTGTTCGGCTTTGAACAGCATCCAGCCCTCAGAGGCTGATTCGACCGAGCCACAGGCGGCCTCCGTTGGGGACACGTTCTAAAAAAGCCCCAAAGGAGCCCTGGAGGAAAGCACGTGGGTGGGTACACTTTTCGGCACTGACAAAGGTCAGGCCAATAATCGAATCACTTTCCCCCCTGCTTTCATTGCACCGACTGCGCTCACCAAGCTGGGGGTGGAGGTGGGGAGAGGGGGTGGGGGTGGCAGGCAACCGGGCCATCCTCCCCTTGGTTGAGGGGGAGGGGGCTGGTCAAGGACAATCCACCCCTTTCGCTACTCCGGCGGCAGCCTTGGGGAAGAACAAAGAAAGAATGACAAGAATACGGACGTGCTGGGCACGCGCATTCGCCAAGTACGGCCCAGCACGCTCGCGGCCGCGCTGGCACTAGGAAGGCAACGGGACCAGGATAATTGATGCCCGCGCTTGAAACGCCCGGAGAAAACCAGCCCCGAAGTGTGCTGTGCGCAGAGGGGGTGGGGGTGGGGTGGGCTGGGGGTGGGGAATGAAGACAATTCTTGTTATTTCTAAGCGTGTCACCGCTCCCTAAGGCCTTAAATGATATTTACAGCTGAGATAGGGCAAAAGGAGGTTATCACCTAAAACCCACAAGGAAGACCACCGGGGTGCGGAGAAACTAGTGAATGATCCACCCCCCACCCCCACCCTCCTCACCCACCCCCCCACCCCCCGGAGACCACCTTTTCGGAGAGGTAGCACGACTGTAGCTCAAGACTTTGACGGGTGGCAGGGGGCAGGGGCAGCATCAGGGATGGGGCGTCTTCTGCAGCCACCCCCCACCCCCACCCCTTCATCAAGAGACTTGCAGCCTCCTGATGAGGAGGCTCTGGACTGTGTCTGATTTCTCTCGCTTGTTTTATGAAACCAATAAAGTCAAGTCAGTGAAACATTTTACTGGCAGTTCTGGGTGTATTCTAATTGGTCTGTAGTTGGAATTCCCGTTATTGCCAGGGAGAAAGCAACTGCACCGTTCCCTGAAGATTACTTAGGGGTGAATTTATGAGGAGGGACACGTCAGAGGCATAGAGACTCAATTTCCTAAAACATTTTCTTTGACTTGGGGAGCGGAAGAACCTTTGCTGCCAACTTCCTGCCTGCGTTCCTAAATATGTCCCCCCAAAGTTTTCCTCTACTTCCATTGTCACCAACAGTCTCTACTTCTCCGAAGATCATCTTTCAGAGCCTTACCTCCTCCAGAGGGGAACCATCAGCTGCCCACAGGCCAGTCTACTTGTGGGTTGGGAGACTGGGGTTCAGGTGTCTTCCCCACCCCAGTGCTTCTTGAGACTGGCCAATGAAACCGAAAAGGAATTCGGAGCCTCGCTGCCCAGGGCGAGGGTGTTACACTGTGTAACACTGTGTTACACTGGGGACAATAGGCTTAGTGTTTGGATGGTGTTTCTCCCCAGCAAATGTCATTGAATATATTTGGAAGGAGTGGGCTTAGTTGGTCACTGAGTGTTGTAGGAACCAGACTGGAGAAGGAGGAGAGTGCATGAGGGTTTTATTTCTTACATTTGAGAATGCAGTGTCTGACCCTGAACCTGGTTTGTCCTTGGTTTCCTTATCTGCAAAATAACATACACACAAAGATAAGAGGAACACCTAAAGACAAGCTAATTATGAGGGTTTCCTTATATTTGGTTTTGTTTGTTTTTGTTTTTTTTTTCCTTGCTGGGAGATCTTTAGGAGCTATTAGGAGCTCCTGTTTTATTTTATATATTTTTAAATTTTATTTTTGGATATTTTACAATATGATTGCATAATTGCTGATCCCCATGGGAATAACCCCCCTCCCCCCCATACACCACATCTCCCCTGATCACTTTGCCTCCTTTCTTTTTGTTGTTTGTCCACATTTAGCCCTTTAGTCTTTTTTTGTTTGTTTTTTTCTGGATCCATTTCCTCATCCTTATATTTGTATGAAGCAATGAGCACAGGGTTGGAAACAATGTATTTGACAAATACACTTTAACAAGCCCCGTTGCTGCCTTGCGTTGCTGCCTTGCGCTCTGAATCTCAGCTGCCTTTCAGTTCTTGAGTGTGTCAAATGTCACTAGTACGGTGTGGGTGGAGTCATTCTGAGGAAACAAGGAGCTGAAAAGGATTTAACTTTGGACGCTTGCATTTTTTTTTTTAAAGTGTAATTTCCATTTTATTTCTCCCCAGAGGCATTTTTCATCTTTAAGGACTTAGCTTTTTGACAGGGGCTTTGGCGGTGGTGGTGGGGCAGCACCAGCAGGTCTAAATCGAGGTGGGGGTGTCCTGTCTGTCCAAGATTCACCAGAATGATTCCTAGCCACCTTGCTGTGAATGGCACAACTCACACAGTAATGCAGGTTCACATACAGCTTGGGAAGCACAGGAGCGTCAAAGATGCTTGCTTCAGATATGTCCCTGACGGCTGCGGCCTCCACTATGTTTCGATGACAAACTTCTTTATGGCTTTATCCTTGCATCAGGCACAGTGGGTGCAGTGAATAGGCTGCAAGTGACTGCGGTCCTTTTTGGCAAATCATTGTTCCTTCTTTTCTTGGTCATCTTGCAAGCAAGAACCCGAGAGAGCTGGACACTTGCATTTTGTTGGTGATGTCTAAAGCCCACCCACTGAGGCAGTTAGAATGACCAGTGCAAATTGAGGGCTAGTTTTAAAAGCCTTTCAAACACTGACTTTCCTATTTTGCCTCACCCTATGACTTGGTACCACTGACTGTGACACCAGTGAGAGGTGGGTTTGGTGTTATTAAATAGTCATTGTCAAGTGCCCAAGTAGTCCTCACATATTTTTAATGTTCTAGCAGCTTTGTGGTCAAAATGTTCAGACTTCACTTGGGTACAGTGTGGAAACACCCAGCCCCACTTTTAGTTCTGGCACCTTAACTGCAGGAATTTGAAGCCACAGGAGACATTGCTTTACTTGTGGGTATCTGGACAGATTGTTCTGGAAGAGTCCAGCTGCTGGGAGATGAAGCGGGTCCTTTCAAGCTGACAGGCAATAGCCCTGCCATTTGCCATCACTGGGAGGGTAACATGGGAACCATCAGAGGACACTGTTATGGGAAGGGTCCAGGGAGAGAAAGTTCAAAGCAGTTGGACATTGTGGTAGGTTGGTAACACCCTGGAGAGTCTCTGGGGTCAAAAATGCTAGGCCCTTTCCATGACAGTGGGTCAGAGTTTAGAGTATGGCCCAGATGCCTAGTTCTAAAGAAACTAAATACTAGAAATGCTGTCAGGATAAAGGTTCTGGTCTGAGGTTAGGAAAGAGCTCTTAGTTTCCGGATGGCCTCGGTGACAACAGTAACAGCAACAACAGCACACACTAGTATGGGCTGTGAGCTCGACACTGACCCACGTGGTATAGTTGTGCTCACTCAACCAATTGCTGTCAGCCTACAAGTTGAATACTGTTGTCATGGTGTCCATTTTTCAGAAGCAGGAACTGAAGCTTAGAGGAGATTGCCTAAGGACACATAGCAAGCAGCAAAGTTGGGCTTCATCCCAGGCAGTGTCTTCAGTCCACTGAATCAAAGGCCCAGCAAGGTCAGTGTTCATGTAAGGGCTATAGGGCCCAAGATCCTTGGCCCTGGCTGAGCCTGCAGGCGAGTGCTGAGAGGCTTCAGCCATAGGGTAGGTGGCATAGGTTGTAGGAGGTAGGCTGGGCCTGACACCATGTTCCAAGATCCCCAGAAATCCCAATAAATCATAGGTTATATTCTGGGCAGGAATTTGCTCTGTTCCAGTTCGGATCTAGGATTTCAACTCAGTCCTCAGTCCTGTCATACTCAGAGACTTGCCAGGAAACTGGATCATTTCTGGCACTGTTATGTAGAATCAAAAGCTGTGCTAGCAGGCGTGAAAGCTCACCAGCCATATGGTCAGACAAGAGTCAAGTTCAAGTGAGAAAATAAGCTCATTTTTACATATAAAGGCTTTTCCTTGAAGAAGAGAACTTGGACTTTTTGAGAGTCTATTGTTACCTGACACTTCCGGTGACTATTTCATGTTACTTTTCTGAGCAAGTTCTTGTCCTGGCTGCAGAATAAGAAGGATGTACACCCTGTGTTATCAGTGGGAGGTGTGGAAAAGCACATTCTTGGTGCCTCTAAAGGGAAAGATTTCATTCTAAGAGGTCCATACTGTCAGGAGAGTTTCTCATGCCGTATAAAGAGCAAACGCCATATACGATGTTTTACCCTGAGAAGATTTATTTATTGTACAAAGAGTCAGAAACTTGAAGAGAGATAATCCCATCTGCCTCAAAATGAAGTGTGTGACCTGGGGTGACTCACTTAACTTCAGCTTCACCACCTGGGACTTGGAGGTAATGATGGCTCCTTGGAAACATCATTTGGGCAGCTTCAAAAATCCCCTGGTAGATGTTGGCAGATGGAAATGCTACATTGATAGCAAAAATATTAACTGAAAGCAATTGGTATTTATAGAATGCCATTCTTAGGAATTCCAAATTTCCTGTGACTACTCTGCATTCTGAAGCCTCAGGAACTGGAAAAATAGACCTGGAATGTTGTTAAAAGTTAACTCCTCCATGATCATCCTGTCACGCTGTGTCCAGTTAGAACCAGTCTGAGTTCTTGCTGAACTTGAACTTGAAGGTCAAGGGGGAGAGTAGAGGTTATTAACTATCACACATCTTTTGGTAGTGAATGTGCATTCTGCATCGATTTCTTTTTTTGATTTTGTTCATTGATAAAATATATCCAGCACCCTGTCCTCCAAGGCAGATTCCTCTCTTCCAGTCTCCCTGCCTCATTCAAGTTATTTAATTATATTGTTTTCACTATCCCTTACTGTCTGGCGTTTGGGTACCCATGTAATTATCACATTAGCTCCTATGTAAAATCCTTGCTTAGGGTTTTTCTTCCAATATGCTAAATATATGTCTAGTGGCAAAGAGTTGGCACTGGTGCATAAAGAAGCCCAGAATAGAGTAGAGTCATATGCAAAAGGTTCTCATCTCACTTTATATCAGAGCTCCAGAGTTTTAGATACTTCTGCCCATGTTGAAGATTGGCTAGGAGGAGAACCTCATCAAAGCTGTTTTATGGAACAGCTTCTATTTATCTTTATTAATAAGCAGCTTATACACTCTAAATATAGAGGGCAATACAATTCCATTATACTACTTGTTCCCTGTAATGAGTAGGAAGATGATTAAAATTATTTAAGATGACATCTTCGATGCTTGGGGTGATCTTTTTACTTGACTTGGCCTTTCTCAGTGTCTCTCGTTCAAAAGGAAGACTCATGGCTTTGTAACTGTCTGACTTGCGTAGGAATATTTTTAGCCATAGATTTCCTGACTATCAGCTTTTGGGGGGAGGAGAAACAGTTATATGATAGTGGTTTGCCCTGAAATGATGGTCACTGCACATGAACAAAGAGAAAACAATTTTAACTTTAGCAAATGCCATTGTTCAATCATCTGCAGTAAACTTGTTTGAAAACTAGTAGAATGTCTCTCTAGGTCACCACTGTCCCTTTACTGCATAGAAAGGACACCAGTCAAAAGAATTTACAAGCAACATTGCTTTCATGCATTTTGGTTTACTTTTTTGCTGCTGGAATTCTTCAGGAATTTGAAAAGATGCTTTTTGATCATAGCATTCTTTAAAGAGGTAAACAGAATTGTTAGGGGAACACAAATCACTGTTTATTATCTTAGGCAGATAGCATTGAAACAATTACGACGAAACTGTCACTCTTGCAACCGGTACCAGTCTTGCAAGGCCCCCATTTTATTTTAATAATTCATTTCATTTTATTCCACCTTGGTCCTCATTCCGACCAGCATGTTGTCAAGAGGGTTTTTCATAGATTCTTCTAATCCACCTTCGGTGTGTTTGTTTAGTTTATGAGTATCTCTTTAGAAAATTGTATTGTGTCATTTATGTGTAGTTTTTAAAGTTATGTAGATGGTAATGTTATAAATCTCATTCTCTTCATCTAACAAAGTGTTTCTGAGATCTATACATTTTTTCTTACATCAGTCCATTTCATTGTTTCTGAGTCCTGCAGATCATTCTGCTACACAAATATCCTTTTTGTTTATTTGTTTGTTTTGTTTAGAGAGAGAGAGAGGCTAGGTCTCGCTATGGTGCCTGGAGTAGTCCCAAACCAGCGAACTCAGCCTCCCTAGCCTCAGCCTCCCAAGTAGCTGGGATTACAGCTGCATGCCACCATGCCCGGCTGTTTTTTTGAGACTAGGTCTTGCTGTGTTGCCTGGGGTAGTCTCGAACCTGCAGACTCAAGCGATCCCTGGCCTCAGCCTCCCAGCGCTGGGATTACAGATGTGTGCCACCATGACAAGAGTGCAAAAATATTCTGTCTCTGACTCTTGAATGTAGCACACTTTGCTCATTCATTCCTCTAGTGGATATCCAGTAACTGCCAAAAAACTCTTGCAGATTCTTAGATGGCTTCCAACTTTTGTGTACCACGAATAATGCTACAAGTCTTCCACGACTACATTTTCTGCTAATCTTGGAGCCAGAGATTGGCTGGAGTTTATTCCCAGAAGCTGAATTCTGGTTTTTGAAGGTTTACACGTACTCTATTTTATGGAGTGCTTCCAGATGGCTATTCAGAATGTTTGTATCAATTTATAATTTCACCACTATTAATGGTGGAACTTCCCTTTATCCACCTTGAAATTTTTGTCAATCTGGCAAATGTAAAGTTGTATATTATTTTGTTTATTTTATAAACTGTGTTGTTTTTTATTGAAATAATGTTGGTATACAATACTTAAAATGATTCAGAGGTATAGGTTCAAAACTCTTCAAATGTATGCTACTTGCCCAACATGAAGAAGACACCCGTAGTCCTCCATTTGTTGAATTTGCATTTCTCTGATTACTAAGGAAGATATTTATTTTTCACATATTTAGTAAATATTTTTATTTTCCCATCTGTTAATTGCCTGTTCATGTTCATTGTCCTTTCTTTTTCCTTTAGGATTTCCTCTCTTTTTCTTACTTGTTTACAAAATCCTTCATATATTCTAGTTACCAATTCCACCATTGGTTTTGCAAGTACATTTTCTTCAATGTTTTGCTGATTTGTCTATGGAAAGAAATGGAAGTTTTTAATTTAGATGTGGTCATTTTCAACAAAATTTTTTCCTTTAATAATTTTTATTTAACGGCCTCCTTCTGTGAAAACTCCTTGCTTGATTTTCCTTCTGATATGCTAAGTATACATCTTTGTATGGATTTGGTATATTTATCATCCCAGAATATGGGATCTTCTGGCACTTTCTGTTAGATATGCTACTACTGATATGCTACTACTGATATGCTACTACATATCAGCATACTGGTATGCTAAGTATACATCTTTATATGGATTTGGTATATTCATCATCCCAGAACATAGGGTCTTCTGGCACTTTCTATTATAGTCCCAAAGCTTCAGACACTCTTCCGTATTGCAGCATTGTTTGAATAGAGTCACAGCATAGCTTATTCAGCAGAATAGCTTCCTCTTATCTTTGTAAATAAGTATTTACACATTCAAAAAAAAGAGAATAATGCATCCTCTTTGTAATCTTATTGTCTATAATGATTACGGAGATAAATAATGAAAATATTTTTCACTGCTATCTATGATTTTTAGTATGAATTTCCTACCTTTCTATTGGTCCATTCTATTCCTAGTGTTTCGGTTTTGCTTTATTTCAGTTATTTTGATCTTGTGTCCATAGGGTTAATTATTATAATCCTCAGGTTTGGAATATTATCATTATTTTTCCATGCAAATCTCTTTCTTTTTAAACAAAAGTGTGTATGTAACTCCTCTCTCTCCTCTCTCAACCTCTCTCCCATCAGCTGTCACAGTGGATGGAATCATTGGTCCCAAATATTTAACTAACTTCTTTCTAGTGGTGTTACTTATTTACATTCTTAACATTGTTTCCAGGATGGTGGGACATTCTTTGAAACTGGATTTTGAACTTGTCTATGTTTCTTCATTTGATCAAAGAAATATTAGCCCCACTGCATAAACATGGTGAAGCTCATCTCCTGAGCTCCTGACCATCCTAAGGGCATAGTCATTAGTCTAAAGAGAATGAGAAACATACAGAATAGATCTCAACTCAATTTGTAACTTGTCACTAAGTCTTGAACTTGGTCAACTCCCAGCTGATCTGAGATGCATAAGAAATTACTTTGTTACTCTTAGATATAAAAAATAGGTTTTTGGTTACTAAAAAGTAGGTTAAAAATGTGGGTAATATTGATAAAGGAAGTCAAGTCTACGGTGCTGGATAGAATCTAAACTTTTTAGTGATCATGATGTAGTATTTACAGATATAGAATTACAATACTATAGACCTGAACACTAATCATGTTATGAGTTGATGTTATCTCAATAAAAACTCATTTTTAAAAGAAATAAACGTGTTGCTATAATCCTTGTAAATTCTAATGTTTGTTCTGTATTATTATTGCAATAGTCGGCAACTTAAACCTCTTCTGTCTTTCCTTCCCTCCCCCTTTACTCCCTATCTCCCTTTTTTTTTTTTTTGCAGCTCATTGTACTCTCAAAGTACTCCTAGTCCCCTCCAGCCATGTTAGTAGATTTTGTGTTGCTTCTTATTTCAACATAGTCATAAAATAAACATATTTTATGTGACAATTTTAAATTGCTATAAACAATACTGTATTATGTAGCTCATTCTGTCTCCAACTTTTTTTTACCAAGCATGTGAACCTCTAATCCTTTGAGTCTCACTGCTACACAGTACTCTGTTTTGTATACTAATCACATTTTTCCTGTCCACACTCATAGTGATGAATAAATCAGGTAAATCTCAAGTACCTTACATGTTCCTTTAGAGATCCGAAGAATCATTTCCTTGGGATATATGCCCAGGAGTGGAATTGCTGATGTAGAAGGCAAACACCAACTTAATAAGGCTAAATGTTAACAAAATACCTTCCAGACTATTCTCACCCCAATAATGCATGTCTTTCTGTCCCTTTACCACCCAACTTTCTTTCAATAAAATTATTTCATTTTGTATTTCACTGGATTACCGATGATTTTAAGGATCCCCATGGATGCTGGTTAACTTTTTTGATTTCCTCTTCTGTCAATTGCCTTGCCCTTTTATCAGTTGGAGTTATTACAATATTAATGCTCAGGAGTTCTTTGTACCTTAAAAAATTCTATCCCTACTAGATGACACAGACATCTTTTCTCATTTTGGTAGATATATATGTCTTGATGTATCATGCTCTTATTTAAATGAGAATTCTTAATTTCAGTGTAATTTAGGTTTTTGGTGGTGTTTAGCTTTTTTCTGCCTTGTGACAGAGACCCAACTCTGCTAAAACCTTGCTTTTGGATTTCTAGCCTCCAGAGTTAAAAAATAATAAATTTATATTGTTTGAACTACTTGGTTTGTGTTATTTTGTTATGGCAGCACTAGCAAACTAATAGTCAACTTTACATTTTGGTGCACTACTTATAGAGAATTTTATACACCTTTATATAATAATAGAGGTTATTCAAAGCAAGGCATTGTAATACACTATCTTTATATATTTCATTGTTGTACTATTTTATGTTTCTTGACATTAATAATTGATTTGTTTCCTACTTGTTTACCCATATAGGCACCAACTTTCTGTATGTAAGAAACACTACTATGTTCCTTTCCAATGCATTCAGACATACCTGATATCCTCAAGATTTTTTAGGAGGCATTTCTCCCAAGTCGTCTAACTCCCTTCTTTAATATGAACTGATTATCACCTAGGTTTGCATTTGACACTCACTCTGGAATGCTTTTATTCCATTAACCGAAGAATTTTCTTTTCTTCTCTTGTGATGAAATTCCTATTTCCAAGATCCCATGTCTTTTTCTTTCTTGGTTCTTAATAAAGGACCGCAAACTACAGTAACACAGGACAAAGAATAGAAGGGCATTTTTTTTTCTTTAAAACAAGTCATTATTTCTTCAGATATCCTCTTTTTCCCATTTGGAGACTGATTTTTCTTCTCCCTTCTGCAGGTTCTCATTGATGGAGTTTTACTTCTAGTTCTATCTTCCATATAAATTGTTACCTTTCTACTTTCCAACTTTTATCACCTTTTTAATGACTTTACAGAGAGTTCCCATACATAACTTTCTATCTCACTAACTTTTTCTTCAGCCATGTTCATTTATTATTCAACCTACTCACTGGTTTTGTGCTGTTTTGAACATAAACATTTCTCCAGCTCATTTTTCTGGCCTGTGATTACACTGCACTGAAGTAGCAGTGGACTAGCTTTAAGGCCAGGTGGATGAGCAGAGACCTGCCAGAACAATGAGGAGAGAAACCTGTTCCCCCATTCTTATTGTTCCTTGGCTTCTGAGCTGTCTTTCCAATAGCTACTTGCAGTCAGTGCAAAATTATTATGGTCCTATGTACCTTTAGTCCCTAAACTTTCAAATGACATCTCCAAGTTTGAGTTGAAGTAGAGATAACTAATGAGGATAGTTATGGGGATAACCAATAACCTGGACTAGTTTGCTGTCCAATGTAGACTGTTAGATTCAGATAATTTCTTTTGTCATTCTAAGGCTTTCATTATGTAATCTCACTCATCTGATTTCTTTTTTTGATATGTAGGTGGAAAGTGATTATAATTGTTTTCAATTTTGTAGGAATTATGGAAAAAATTAAATCATTAAATTGAGAATTGCAAAATTCCTTCACTATACCTAGAAATGGTTCTAATTATAAAAATTTCCAAGAATCAGTTTTTCCTGATGCCCAAATATTGGAAAACAGACTATACACTGTTTTTTGTTCTCATCTTCATGGACAAGTGGTCATGTCAGGAAATTGAACCTCACCTAAGGGTTATAACAAAGGATGCATGTTGGTTATGGGCTAAGCTTTGGGGACAGATAGACCTGGATTTAATTTATGGATCCATTTATTACTATATCTTACTTGTCTTTGAATCTTGATGGTCTAGTACAGTTCCTAGCACACAGTAACTCTTCAATAATTGTGTATTAAACAAATATGTTTAACATCTATGAGACCTAGTTTCCTTCTCTTAAAAAACAGTGATAATAAATTCCTAACATAAAGCTTGGCAATAAGTATGTTTTTAATACATATTAATTCCTTTTCCTACCATCTACTCTCCTGTAGCCTGAGCCACTCTGTGACCCGAGAGGCTTGCTTCCTGACCACCCAAGGAAGTCACACTAACTGCTACTGTTACTTCAGTTCTTAGAGTAGCTATTAGTCATACAATAATTTCTGAAGGAGTAAATGATGAATGAGTCCAAATAACAAAAACACATCTTGTCAGTATCTGAATCAAAATAAAAGATGCTTTGGAGCAAAATGTAATCCATATTTTGGAAGCAAATACATATTTTGGAATCTGTTAAGCTAAGGAATTGGTATGATCTGATACAGAATTCAAAATTCAGTTCATTCAAAATTTCCCATTGTGCCTTTTGAAAGGACAACAAAGAAAAAGTATCAAGTGGAAATCTAACCTAGTTTTACACTTTTGTTAATTGGTATCTTTTGTTTACTTTTTAATATCAGAATTGGTTTGGTTACTGAGACTACCATCCAGGTACAAACTGCTAAAAGGTAAATATCAGTGAAGATTAAGTTTTGATTCCTTCAAGAGATTTGGTATATAATTAAGAGTTTCTAGTATAATGGCTTTTTTTCCCTTCCCTGTGTCTCTAAAATAATAGCTGGCCTAGGTAGACCTTGATCGTAACATCATAGTTTTCGGGTCATTTTAACATCATGCATCAGTGTATTGGAGTACACGGTTGCAAACAAACAAACAAAAAACTGTGAGGTATGCTCACAGAATTGAATGGAAAACTGAGGATGTATTTAAACTAGGAGGAAATAATGTATCAGATTACCTCAGAATTCCAAATTCCACCAGGTTCTTCCAGGAGGGGTGAATGCCACCACCATTTGGATATTTAGGAGGGAGGCGCCTACTGACCTGAATTTGATGATGCTTCTACCACTTCCTTATGGGAAGATAAAGAGCCTTTATTTATGGTCCCACCCATAAATACCTTGGTGGAAGAATATTTCCTCTATGGGAACTGGAATTAAAAGCAGGGACATGAATTCTCAATAATAATGATAATAATGATAATGACAATTAAAAACATAACATTAGGGGAAGAAACATACAATTGTCCACTAAGTATCATTCCAAGATGCAATTTAAAAGAATATTGTAATTCAGAAAGCTTCTTAATGAGTCCATTAATGAATTTAAAATTCAAATATCAACAAGTCATGACATACATCTAGTATCCTCTTATTTGAATTATTGGGACTAATTTGAGGCAGTGCCATAGTCTTTTATAGATAGAATTAAAAATGCAAGTAATTTCCCTGAAGAATAATTTTGGTTGTAGATAAAAGGATAGCAGTTGTAATGGTGAGCAAGCTGACCTTCTGGATTTGCCTACTAACCTACTTTATAATCAACATTGAGTAATTCAATTTACTCCAGTCTTGCAAATCATTTCAAAATAAATAAATAAAAGGGCCTGCAAAATTTCTGCTGGCCTGCAAAATGTACTTGGCTGTTATCCATGTCACCAATACTCCTTTTGATCCCTGTGTCTTCTTTCCTGGACACACTGAAAAGAATACTAGTAGTCTAGTTGAACAACTTTCCTACATAGTTTCCAGGGAACCAATCCTCTACCCACACATGGATAGAAGTGGGGGAGGGACATGGAGGAAAGAAGGAAGATGATTGTTTTCTCAGGAGGGTTCACATAATTTCTTTGCCACCCAGAGCATGTGATTTTTGCAAATACATTAACCTCTGTGCTCTTCAGGGTCAATAATATGTCCCCTTTTTACTGGGGAATTTGAATTATTGACTATCTTGTTTCTTCATTTTCTAGAAGGTGAATTGAAGGAATTAATGTTTTCAAAGTCTTTTTTGAAAAAAGAGGTTTCTATATTTCTAATATTTCTAACATTTTGTTAGTATTATTTTATTAAAACTTGACAGCTTTGCAGAATGAGATAGTGACTAAAATCTATATTCCCAATTTCTAGTGAGGTACAGAGAAAGTCTGTGACTTTCTCAAATGCGGGACTCTGAGATACACAATGGTTTAGAATAACCATAGAACCTTCTAGTTTAAGCTGGCTCTAAAGGAGGCAGTACAGGTCCTCTAGTCCAACTTCAACATTCCCAGCACCTAATTTCTAAGAGTCAGGAGGAAAGTCTGTTTTCCAAACTGATCATTTGCTGATATTTTATAGTATGTTTTAGCTAGTCATGTCTTTAAAATTAAACTTAAATATTTGGAGCATTCTGAGAAAGAGGATAAACAATCAGATACCTCAGTAATTTTCTTAGAGTGTGGATATCTATGTAATTAAAGAAAAACATGTTATAAAAAGCCATATTTGAACACTTTATTAAACAAATAGCGAAATCAAGTTATTTTATTTCACTTTGTGATGAAGAGTATAGGTTTGAAATAAATCTCTGGTGCATCATCCACCTCTTCAGGAAAGGGAGGTTTTATCCTTTGCAAGGTCAGTTTTTTTCACTCTTCTCTCCCCCACCCCACCCCATCCCAGTCCTACACCTGCTTCTTCTTTATATGTTTGGGTCCTTCACAGATTTTCCCTATTTCTCCTACTGTTTTATGCCTTCTATTCCTCCTTGCAAGAAAGATTATTTGATGATATTTCTCATTCACTAAAGAAAGTGCTAAGTCAAACAGCTATAGGGTCTGCAGGGGTGATGCTTCTCCTATGAGGAGAGCCAATGGCTAATAGCCATCATGTTAACTTTATGTATAGATTATTATTATTATTGAGCTTATAGTGCCTTGGCTGTTTGCCCAGCTTGTCCTTGCTAACTCAGGGTCACAGAAGAGAGTAATTCTTTGCCACAACTCAATAAGACATGGGATATGCATGATTAAAATGGCCTCAGCATTTGGAATCCTGAAATAATGGCACTCCAAATTAAATTAAAAATGGGTTAGATTGCTTTCAGTGAATAATCACTATTACCTCTTACTTCCTTCTTGCTTCCCCCCAAAGTCTTTATTGATTTCACTGTTCCTTAGATCAGATAACATCTTTCCTATTGTTTGGAAAAATTTAAAATGCTTATCCATACTTAGTAAATTAATGAAATTAATGAATCAATAGAGGGAACTTAGAAAAAGAGGTGATTTAAAATACAAATACACACACACACATATATGTAATCTCCACCCCTGAGAAGTGTTGCTGCTGTGGTAGACACTTTCTTTGGTAAACCCAAAACGGAATAATCCCAGCACTGGGAGGCTGAGACCAGGGCTCGCTTGAGTCCATGGGTTCAGGACTACCCTGAGCAACATAGTGAGACCTAGTCTCTGAAAAATTGCCCGGGCATGGTGGCATGTGCCTGTAATCCCAGCTACCTGTGAGGCTGAGGTTAGGGATCCCTTCAGTCTGTGGGATTTGGGACTACCCTGGGCAACATAGTGAGACCTAATCTCTTAAAAAATAATAATAAATAAAATCAGAAGAATAAATAAAATCAGGATAATATCAAAAAATAAAAATAATAATAAATAAAATCTTTGTTCACTGGTTAATTGTTACTTTCTGGATGAACGTGCTTCGTCAGGACATGAGGCCACTGGTCCTTGGAAAACTTCAATTCATTTGCCCCACAGAGCCCATGGTGCCCATGTAGGTCATTTTGATAATTAAATTCTGCAGAAAACCTGTTCTGAATCACACAATAATTGGCTAAATTTGAATTTGGATGCCGTCGCTGATGAGAATAAAGCACCATGTAATAATGCTTTCAGTTTCACCATGGCTTTATTACCTTATTGGACCATCAGGGACCTGGTGCACCCATGGGGGGAGGGATACTTTTCAATTTAATTAAGCTGCAGACAGTCAGCTGAAGGAGTAATAAATAATAGACAAATACTCCCCATCCCCTTATTTGTCTGTGATGGGAAATTACTACTACCACTAAGACAATAATTGAAATCCAAAATAAAACTACACAACCTGGGAAGTGGTTGGAAGATGCGGAGAGCAGAGAGTGAAACTGTTTGAGGACTGGTTGGGATGTCTTTAGTGTAGAGTTGGTGAAGTGGGTTTCTCTTTGGCTTTAAGCCGCTAACTCAGAGGCAAAACAAAGAGAATTAAGTATTTTTCAGGCTTACCAGGAAGGGGACCCATCTCTGCATAGCTTACCCCCACACTGAGCCTTTAGCCAGAAACAAAGCTGTTCATTCTATTGTTACATAAAGGGCTTGGAATGTGAAGTCTCCCTGGTGAGGGAGGGGATGATGTAAGCTCAAGAACAAAAGGAGGCAAATGACTGATGTCACATCCTCTCCAGAGAGCTGATTTTGATGATGAAAAGGGGAAGAAAGTCTTGGGCTTTGAAAAGGGATGGGGCAGGAAAGAGTCAAAGGTTTGTTAGACTTCCCACTTCTCCCTAGGGCTGTTTGTTTGGTGAAATATCATCCTTTCTGAAAGGAAGCTACTGATAAGAAGGTCCGGTCCTTATTGAGTATTTGCTCTGTGCCAGGTTCTGTGGAGACTTTCCCAACCTGGACCTTCCATGATGAGCACCCCTTGCCCCTTTCCTGCTCTAAATTAATCCCTCTTTTATTTTCTCCCTTGATTACTGGACATCATCTTTCATCGTTAGTCACTTAGGACAAGAATCTGAAAGTATTTCTTTCTCTGCTGTACCTCCCTGCTCTTCCCCACCCCCCACCCAACCGAATCAAATAAGTCCTGTTGATTGTATCTTTACAATTCTGTCAAATCAGAATACTTTTTCCTTTTCTCCACCTATAAAGTCAACTCCTTGGCTTATGACTCACTCATTTCTCCTCTGTGTTAATGCTAGTACCTTTTATCTAAATCAATTTGCCCACAGCATCCTACCTTTCCACCATCCCACAATTTCACTCAAATTGATAACAAGTTGGTTTCTCTAGGATTCAAGTTTGGTGCACAGAAAGCTGATTAAAAAAAAAAGAAAAAAACCTCTCAAGTATAACAAACACTAGAATAGCAACAAATCAGCTAGGAAAAAATATCAAACTTTTGTACTACTTTACATTGTGATAAGAGATACACAGAGTGAGATCTATATTTTAGGAATTAAGTCCAATCAGTCTTGTCAAAATATTCACCTGTGTAAACCATACCTCAATTAAGATACAGAACATTTCCATTACACTAGAAATTTCCTTCATGCCTTTCCCTGATGATTTTTTTAAATTAAATTTATTTATTTATATATATTTCACATCATTTCAGTCCCTGGGGGTCACCCACCACCTCCCCTTCCCACCCGCTCCAGCTGGTCCCCATTCTCCCCTTGTGCAGTTTCATTTGGTTGACCATATATTAGTGAGACCATTTGGTTTCTGTCCCTTTCTATCTGGCTCGTTTCTGCTAGAATGATTTCTTCTAGGTACATCCAGCTTTCCATAAATTCATCAAATTTG
>PVHY01015083.1:9317-21417 GCA_004024945.1 Uropsilus gracilis
GTACCACAGACTCAAGCAATCCCCAGCCTCAGCTTCCCAGGTAGCTGGGATGACAGGCGCGTGCCACCACACCCAGCTATTTTTTGGAACTAGGTCTCACTACGGTCCCCAGGTGGGACTTGAACCGTGATCCCTAGCCCCGGCCACTTCATAGGGTGAAGCTTACAGGCATGAGCCACCGTGCCCGGCTCCGTAGTCATGGATCTTAATGCCCTTCTCAGAAAGGCACAGACTTTCCCTTCCATATAAATGTCAGAAATTCCACGTTCTCAGCCATCACTGTACTTAAGAATCATATGGAGAGCTATTAAAAAGATGCGCCAGGCAAGGTGGTATATGCCTGTAAGCGGCAGCCTAGGAAGTTGCAGCGGGAACCGGGGATTGTGGTTCGAGTCCTGCTAGGGGCAAGGTAGCTAGACCTAGTTCCAAAAAAATAGCTGGGCGTGGTGGTGCGCACCTGTAATCCCCAGGTACCTGGGAAGCTGAGGCTGGGGATTGTTTGAGTCCGTGATACTCTGGGCAACGTGAACCTGCGGTTCCACCGGCAAAAAATAACGAGACCTAGTCTCAAAAAAAAAAAAAATGCACATTCCTGGACCACCCTGTCCCCATTCACTTTGACTGTGTCCGAGGCCCAGGAATCTCCACATTATAACAATTAATTGTGATTCTAATAGATGTGTGCTGTGGACCACATTTTAAGAAACCTGTAACTACTTCACTGAGTTTTAGTCTCAAAAATAAAAACACGTTATTTCGAGGATAAGAGATGTATTTTCAGGGCTTTCAAGTCTTTGCAGTCATAGATGGAAAAGAAGCGCAACCTGCTCTTCTGGCTAGCTTGGCAGGGTTGTAGAGAGCCAGCTGGGCCTGTGCAGCCTCCATCACCACCTGCCAGCAGTGCCTTCTGGTTTGTCTCTGATTCCTCTCAGTCCTTGTGAAAGGACCTTTCACCTTGCTTCCCTATAGCTCCCTCTTAGGAAGCTTTAATGCCTCCCAGGACTCACTGACCTGCTTACTGGCACCCTCACTGGGCAAGATCCATGAATACTCATACTCAGCAGCGGAAGCTATACTTCCCCTGTGGAGTCTGGCTGCTGGGAGGCCCCTTGTTCTCATAGCACATAGGGTGGGGCACACATCTGTGCAAGCCTGTTGCAAAGCTTTGGTCATCTTGATCCTCTATGTCTCTTCTGAAACCTGGCGACCAGAGAAATAATTTTTGCCTTGACTTAAACACGTATCTTGGCCTGCTTCACTCTACGAAGCAGGCTACAGTTCATTTACCTTTAACCTTGAACACCTCTGCCTGCTTCTCTCTCTAGGAAGCAGGCCACAAACGGTTCATTAGCCTTTACACTGTACCTGCCTACTATTGATTGCAAAGGCCAGCCAACTGCTTCTTAGTTCCCAGCTCCAAAAACTGCAGAAGAAAAAACTTAGAAGCACAGTTTAAACTTGACACTAGTTTGCCTCAATTTACTCTCTCTTGAACTCGTGGGTTCTTTCCACCATCCCCAGCATTCTCAACCAAAATACGAAACCAATGCAAGACTATCAGTGCAGACTAATTTATTTCTAACAAAGTGATTTCCTAATTATCCTAATAACTATAAAAGAAACATGTAAGGAAGACTCCGATTATTTTAACATTGTCCAAAACCTTTTTCAGCATTGTCCAAAGTCATTTCCCCAGATTGTTCGAAATCCATCAGTCCTGATCATCTCACCAATGTCCAGTCATGAGTTCATCTTAGACACTTGAAGACATGTTCCTTTGGCTGCTCCCTTGGCTTGCTCCTCCTTATCTTCCACACTGTTTTCTCCTTGTTGTCTTCAGGTAGCAGGAACTTCATGGTGCCGGACCAGCAAAGTTCACTTTCTTTTCAGGCCTAACTTTCGCATGGCCCCTTCCAGACACAAGTCAAACTCAGCAAAACAAACTCCAACATGGAGTTCAAATCTGCAAACTCCTTAACTGCATTTAGCACACATGCTGCCAACCTGGGTCAGCCAAGGGTTGCAGGCCCCCGGTGGCCACATGGCCAAGTTCACATGGCTCACATCTTTACTGTACAAGATGGCTGATTCCCATCTCTCCTCCATTGAATCTCTCTCTATCTGATCTCCATATTGGAATCTCTCTCTTTGTTTCTACACCCTTTATTTATTTATTTTTATTTCCTAAAAGACTAAGATAACATTTTGTGCCATTTTTCTCAGTGATTAAGTAAATTTACTTTAAAGTTTAGGTTTGAGAATTCCAGTATCTAGAACCCACAATAAGCAGTTTTATCATCTACTGTTTCTCATGGTATAGTTCACACCATCTTATCTCCACATTGCTAGGTTAATTTTTATTGTGTCACACATTGTGTTTGGAAAATAGCTTATAAAAACATTTTATTTTATTTTTTAATTTTTTTCTATTTTTATTTTTTAATTATATATAAATTTCACAACATTGTAATCCCCAGGGTTTATACCTCCCCCCTCCCTCCCCTCCCCTCCTGCTCAAAGTTGTGCTCTTCAGTTTGGTGCTTAGCTTGTTTTGACTTTTCCCACATCCAAAGAACAGACAACAGGAATTGCTGGCGAGGATGTGGAGAGAAAGGAACACTACTACTACACTGTTGGTGGGAACATAAACTAGTCCAACCACTATGGAAAGCTGTATGGAGGACCCTCAAGTTAATGAAAATGGAATTACCATTTGACCCAGCAATTGCTCTCTTGGGAAACTACCCAAAAGAGAACTATATGTGGGTACAAAGGGACACCTGTGCTCGGATGTTTACTGCAGCACAATTTATAATTGCAAGGACATGGAAGCAACCTAAATGCCCCCAAACAGAGGACTGGATGAAAAAAATGTGGTACATAATACACAATGGAATATTACTCATCAATTAAAAATGACAAATTTGACAACTTTATAACAACATGGATGTACTTCGAAGGAATCATATTAGCAGAAATAAGTCAAGAAGAAAAAGACAGAAACCAAATGACTTCTCTACACCCTTTATATGTCCTGATTGCCTGCCTTCCAGGAACCGCACCTGGACCATTTCACTTCTTCCTCACTCCTGCATCTCCCTGAAGGGAAATTCCAACTAGGGTCATTCTCACATTTTAGCATACCTGTCCTTGAAATCTGCAATCTTAAACAGGAGACAATTGGGGGAGGGAGGGATAGCATACCCTATCACTTCCTCAGGAAACTTTAGTTCTGAGCACAGAGATTTCCCCCACTGATTCACAGCCTTTGGTAGGTGTTCTTTCTTTGAAAGACAAACTTTTTTTTTTTTTTTTTTTTTTTTTTTTTTTTTTTTTTTTTTTTTTTTTTTTTTTTTTTGAGACTAGGTCTCCCTATTTTTGCCCGTGGAACCGCAGACTCTCGTTGCCCCGGGTACCATAGACTCAAGCAATCCCCAGCCTCAGCTTCCCAGGTAGCTGGGATTACAGGCACGCGCCACCACGTCCAGCTATTTTTTTGGAACTAGGTCTCACTACAAGCCCCAGGCGGGACTCAAACTGCGATCCCTAGCCCCTGCTGCTTCATAGGCTGAAGCTTACAGGCACGAGCCACTGTTCCTGACCCAAAAGACAAACTCTTGACTCTCAAAGTCCCACCCTGCCTTTCGAGTTATTCTAGTTACCGAGACCTAGTCCTGGGATAGGTAAAGGAAAGGATTGTGAAAGTTTGCCTTCCTGTTTCCCACAAGAGGGCAATATAGTCTCTACAAAAAGTAAAAGGGGCTGGAATTGCAAAAGCTATTTGCTTGACTTTGTTTTGAAGGTGAACTTTATTTTTTTTAACTTTTTTGTTTATATATATGTGTGTGTGTGTGTGTGTGTGTATATATATATATATATAATTTACATTGTTGAATACCCCAATGTTCTCCCACCACAATGAGCACAAGTGATTAGGATGATATTTCCCTGGTGACATGGTGGTGAAGGTGAACTTTCGATGCTCACCTGCGAATTCCTGTGCATATGGTGTGATATTTTTCAGGAAAGTGCCTTTTCTTTGGTTTGATTTCCCTCTGTCGTCTATGGCCATACCACCCTGAACGCGCCCGATCTTGTCTGATTTCCCTCTGTGATCTGAATTCAATTCACTTGAAAGCCATTTGAGCACCAGTGTGCAAGTGTGCAGACAGGATCTGAAGTTACTTTCCAGTCTGGGTGAGGTTGAGGATAGAGGCCTGATGAAAAGCCAGATACACAGAGACCCCCAGCATGCCTTGGTGGGGTTTTTTGGGGCACAGAATCTTGACTTGTATTAGCACTCAGAGAGCAAAGCAGTCCTTTTGGCATGCCTTGATGCTGGCCAGGCCGGCAAGGGTGGAGTGTTAACCAGAATACCTGTTTACTGATTTAGAGAGAGGAGGCCTGGACATAAAAGTTTGCTGACTAGAGAAGTTCATTCTTAAAAATGAATAGAAGTCAAAATACCACCAGATTGCTAATCTGAGTTCTGAGTAAAGATGAATACTGTGATTTGCAAGTCTGAAGGTTGTGATGCCCGATGTCCCTTTCTTCCAGAGACTGGATGACTGGCACTGGGTCAGGCTGCTTGTGGGTACCTTGCTGTATTTGCTCCCCTCTCCCACCCATACTAGAGCTGCAAGCCTGTTGATAATCACAAATTAGATAACATCAATACATCACATTATTCACTTTAGCTCCTGTTTCTACATTGTATCTATTGCAGACAATTTTAATTTATGTTTAAAGATTTTGGAAGGGCCAGAGGTTAGAATCTTTAGTACCTCTGAGACTGAAAAGACCTCAAAGGTCTAAGAAAAGAAACAATTAGCCCTTACCCCCCTTATAGTGACTAAGTGTAAACGCGAAATTTCCAAATTTTATTTTCTGTATTAGTTTTCTGTTTTCTCTGTTTGCTCTTGGCTAAAACAAAACAAAGCTTTTCATCTTTACTTTTCTTCCTCATTAAAAAAATGGCCTGACTTGAAATGGTATAATCAAAAGTTGAAAATATAACAAAGAAGGGGAAGAGAGAGCTAAACTGGTTCATAAATGTCAGAGTTGAATTTTGGATTTTTGGTTTTTTAAACTGATTTTATTTTTTTAATTTTTTTTTTTTTTGAGACTAGGTCTCGCTATTTTTGCCTGTGGAACCGCAGGCTCTCGTTGCCCAGGGTACCACAGACTAAAGCAATCCCTAGCCTCAGCTTCCCAGGTAGCTGGGATTACAGGCGCACACCACCATGCCCAGCCATTTTTTTGGAACTAGGTCTCGCTACTGGCCCCAGGCAGGACTCGAACTTCGATCCCTAGCCCTGGCCGCTTCACAGGCTGAAGCTTACAGACATGAGCCACCGTGCCCTACCTAAGCTGACTTTCGTAAAAAAAATTTGTGCATTCATTTTTTTTCTGCATCATTTGGGTTGAATAACGTATCCATATTCCAGTAGATGAAGTTTGTGCTAAAATAAACATAAACCAAGGAACTACATTTTTGATCTTAGCTTTTATTAATTTGCCAACAGCCAGAAAGGATGTTGACCAAGTCTCAGGTGTCAGAATCCAAGAGGTGGCTCTGTGCACATGAGGAACATGAAGGCATATTAGATGAAGTTTCTGGTATTTCTTATTCATATCAGTTTATTTTTATTTATTTTTTCCTATACTCAGTTTAGTTGAGGGGGGATCTTCTTTTGTTCCGGGGTATATCTCCTTCATTCCTATTGTATTGCTGAGATCCCCTGTGGCCCTGGGATTCCCATTGCAAAGGGGTGTGTATGTGAGAGGAAGGGCTGGTGCCATGTGACCTTCCCTGCCTCTCCACCCAGAAGGTAGTGGTTGGTCTCTATGCCTGGTTAGGTCATTTATTAGGATTTGAAAAAAATAGAATAATTAAAAAAATGAATTACTTGATACTGAAACCCAGTAAGAGTGTACTTAAATGACTTCTTAGTGATCCAAACTTTGCTTAAGTTCATGGTGCCATTATGATAAGTTGAAGATGTAGTTCCTATTTTAGGAATTTAAAATCTATGCAATGAAAGCATGGGCATGAAAGAGAGCAATTCACTCTACCATGGTGTAGAGAATAGGTTAGCTGGTACTCCAGGTTAGATAACCTTGTCTTTCAAAAATCCATTCTGAGCATTAATTCCTTAATATATAAAATGGGAATATAGAAAAGATAAAATGAAATAATATATGGTAAGTACTAAACCGTGAGTCTGGCATGTCACTGAATATTCAATATTTAGTAAATAAACACTTAAAGTGGGTCTAATATAATATTCCTAGTTTTATCAAGAAAGCATGTCCCATGCTCACAGCTCACATTAAATTGTATTGAAGGAAAATTTTCTAAAATGCTATTACATATGTTCTTGATTTTTTTTGGATATTTATATATTTACTTATTTACTTATTTATTTATTGAGACTAGGTCTTGCCCATGGAGCCGCAGGCTCACGTTGCCTGGGGTACTACGGACTCAAGCAATCCCCAGCCTCAGCTTCCCAAATAGCTGGGACTACAGGCGTGCACCACCATGCCTAGCTATTTTTTTGGGACTAGGTCTCTCTGTGTTGCCCCGAGTGGGACTCGAACCGCGATCCCTAGCCCCAGCCACTTCATAGGCTGAAGCTTACAGGCATGAGCCACCATGCTCAGCTTATTCTTGATTTCCTTAAACTGTTTCAGATAACAGACATAGTGGGAAGGGACGGTGTCTGCATTAGGACAAATAAGTAAAGGCTCTGGGAGATCATTCATGTTTTGGGTACCTATTTGGTTCCATCTTCACGACCATGTTATAAAAGATGGGGATTTCTAGAAGAATGAAACCCAGACAAATGGAGTGTTAGTTGAGTGGGACTGGAGATATAAGGAAATAGGGTAGCCCCTGGAATCATCCTCCTTTCTCCTCAGGAGTGAGCTTGGTGGAACGACTGAGTTGAAGTAGGCAGGAGGCATAGATCCTGATGCTAAATAACTGAGGTTGTGGCCGTGAACCAGGGTTGCGTCTGTACTGAATGCCATGTTTGCTGCCTAAGGAGGTCTTCAAAGTTATTGAAGCACTTTAGACCCTTGTGGGAAGACTGAAAGAATGAGTGAACATGAATTTACTAGGTCTCAGCCTCACAGAAGATTTTTTTTTTTTAGGTTAATAATGCTTATTTATATATAAAAAAACCCAAATTTTAATGGACTTTACTTTAGAGAGTGAATATTCTCTTTTGAGTTAATGGAAATTGCATGAGTAAAGGAAAATCTGACTGGCTTTGGTAATGAAAGAGTGTAAGAAAATCAGGATTTCTCACAGCTGTTTTAGTAGGCAGACTGCTTCCACTTGGGGAATAACACCAGAAGAAATCTCAATTTTCCCTGATGTTTGTTCCATTTCATTCTGTGTACTCCTCACAGATTTAAATACCAAATTGTTTCTATTACTTCACAGTTTCCACCTGGGGTCTCAGGTATTTGCACAGAGCCAAAATAGCATCTGCAATCCTCCCTACCCTCCCCTTTGCCACATCTAATAACTGGGGGCTTCTTTTTGAGCTGTTTATGTCATCATCACCATATCTCTAGGTATTCCTAGTTGAGTTTTCAGTTTCCACTGAAGCTGTAATCTCAGAAGTGGTGGGGCTCCCTGTGCTTAAAAACCAACATGATCTTGGAAAATTTTCTCCTGTGGTTTGGTGTGACTTAATTTTGAATTTTTTTTACCTTTCTCATTTCAATTAGAATTTTTCTTTCAGTTTTAAAATTTGGTAGATTTTTTAAAAAAACACATGAGGACCTCCCCTCCCCCAATAGATTCAGAAAACAGTTTGGGCATGATCTTGTTAGACTTCATGTTTTATTTTTAGAACAGAGAAGGACAATTACAGACAATTAAGATAGATTCTGTCTGTCTGCTGATGCTGGGTGGCACTGATTAAAATGATGCATCTTTTCTTATTTGAAGGCAAAAATACAGACTTCTGTTTGGAAATGATAGTGTGCTGCATGTGTGAGTGAGTTTGTTCTTCTTGAATAAGTTGATCCACCAGTTATCTAGATAACGAATTGCTTTTAGTTTAGGGATTAATACATTTTGATGCTATGACAGCACTTGCCTAACTGAGTGGCTAAGTTGAGTACATTCTGAAAAATGTTCTGCTTTAAAAAAATCCCTTGCAGTGGCTGGGGCTCCCTTCCCCCTCCCTTTTTATTTGTTCCTTTTTTCCACCCTCTGACGTGGTAGCCAGCTGAGCAGGGTTGTAGAGACAGCTTGATGCACAGGATGTGAGAGGTCAGCTTGTTGGTTTCTGGGAGTTTGAACCTGAGGTCCAGGAAAATATCTCCCAGCTCTTTTTAGTCTTTGCATCCCTTCTACTACCTGGCCTCATCCCTTGAGAGTTCAGAGTCCTATGGTTGGCAAGACTCACACAAGACCCCAACTATGCCCAGCCTTTGTGTTCTAAGCCTCCCTGTTCTTTTTTTCCTTCCTGATTTCAAAACTCCCTTAGCTATTTTCAAGCTATATTTTGTTTGTTTTATTGTTTTCCAAACCCCTAAGACTGTTGCAACCATGTCACTGAAACAGGGTGACCCGAAGAAGACTTTTTAATTTAACTTGAAACACATACAGGCCTGCTTCCCTCTCTGAAGCAGGCTGCACGCTGGCCACTTACCTTTAACCTTGAACACCTCTGCCTGCTTCTCTCTACAAAACAGGCTACAAACAAGCCATTTACCTTTACCTTGAGGCTGCCACACCTAGGCCTGCTTCTCTCCCTAGGAAGCAGGCTACACACTGTTCATTAGCATTTACACTGTACCTTTACCATTGATATGCAAACATCAGCTACCAGCTTCTCTCTGCTCTTTCCCTCTTTCAGACCTAAAAAGAAAAACTTTAAAACACAGTTTAAACTCTATACTCATGGGTTCTTACCACCATCCCCAGCCTTTTCAGCCAAAATACCAAACCAATGCAAGACTATCAGTGCAGACTAATTTATTTCTAACAGTGATTTTCTAATTATCCTAATAACTACAAAAAAAATGTAAGTAAAACTCAGATTACTTTAACATCGTCCACAACCTTTCTCAGTATTGTCCAAAGTCCTTTCCCAGATTGCCCCAAAATCCTGATCATCTCACCAAAATCAGCCAGTCAGAGTTCCTCTCCACGTGTTTGAAGACATTTTTCTTTAGGTGTGCTCCTTTTGAAAGTGGGTGACCAAGAAGACTTTCTGACTTTAACTTTAACTGGATACACCTATCTGCCTGCTTCTCTCTACAAAGCTGGCTATATACTCTTCATTAGCATTTACACTGATCACCTTTACCATTGATATGCAAAAGTCAGCCAGCTGCTCTCTGCTTTCTTGCCCTCTTTCAGACCTAAAAAGAAAAACTTTAAAACACAGTTTAAACTCTCCATTTGTGGGTTCTTACCACCATCCCCAGCCTTCTCAACCAAAATATCAAAACAATGCAAGACTATCAGTGCAGACTAACTTATTTCTAACAAAGTGACTTTCTAATTACTACAAAAGAAAATATGTAAGACTCAGATTACTTTAACATTGTCCAAAACCTTTCTCAGCATTGTCCAAAGTCCTTTCCCAGATTGCCCCCAAATCCTCAGTCTCTCAGTCCTGATCATCTCACTAATGTCTAGTCAGAGTCCATCTCCAGACATTTGAAGGCATGTTCCTTTGGCTGCTCCCTTGGCTTGCTCCTCCTTGTCTTCCACGCTGTGTTCTCCTTGTCTTCCAGGTAACAGAAACTCCATGGTGCCGAACCATCAAAGTTCACTTTCTTCTCAGGCCTAACTTTTGCACAGCCTCTTTCAGACACAAGTCAGACTCAGCAAAACAAACTCCAACACAGAGTTCTAATCTGCAAACTCCTTAACTGCTTTCAGCACACATGCTGCCAGCCTGGGCCAGCCAAGGGTTGCAGGCCCCTGGTGGCCACATGGCCAAGCTCACATGGCTCACATCTTTACAAGATGGCCGATTCCCATCTCTCCTCCATTGAACCTCTCTCTCTACTTGATCTCATATTTGAATCCGAATCCCTCTTTTTATTTGCACACCCTTTATATACCCTGATTTCCTGCCTTCCAGGAAATCTGTTTCACCTTGACCATTTCACTTCTTTCTTCCCCTGCATTTCCCTGAAGGGAAATTCCAACTAAGATCATTCTCCCATTTTAGCATACCTGTCCTTGAAATCTGCAATCTTAAACAGGAGACAATGGGGGGGGGGGCCACACCCTATCACTTTGGCATGCTCCAGCTCCTCCATGCTGTCCTCTTCTTGCTTGTCGTTCAGGTAGAAACTCCATGGTACCAGACCCAGCAAAGTTCACTATCTTTTCAGGCCTGTCTTTTGCACAGCCTCTCGCAGACACAAGTCAAACTCAGCAAAACAAACTCGACATGGAGCTCAAATCTGCAAACTCCTTAACTGCATCTAGCACACACATGCTGCCAGCCTGGGCCAGCCAAGGGTTACAGGCCCCTGCTGGCCACATGGCCAAGCTCACATGGTTCACATCTTGAATCTCTCTATCTGATCTCCATATTACCTCTGATTCAGAATTTGAATCAGAATCCCTCTCTTTGTTTCCACACCCTTTATATATCCTAATTTCCAGGAAACCTGTTTCACCTTGACCATTTCACTTCTTTCTCCCCCAGCCTCTCCCTGAAGGGAAATTCCAACTAAAGTCATTCTCACATTTTAGCATACCTGTCCTTGAAATCTGCAATCTTAAACAGGAGACAAAGGGGAGGAGTTAACACACCCTATCATCATGACCTCTGTGTAAATAGTTGAATAAATGAAAATTACTTTAGTCTATTGATGGGAAGCAATTGAACTAATTTGCATTAAAATACAATTTACTGTGCTAAATCTTCCATCAATATTATTTCATGCATTATGGGGAATTTAGTTTTTAGTTTGCAGTGTTTGTACAATTAGTTTATTTCAGCAAGAAAAACATTTTTAAGGAAATACAAGTCTGTATTTTAAAAGTTCAAATTATTCCCCCAGTTCCCTTACAAAGGGAACAGTTGATTGTTTTTTGTTGATTTCTTAATGTATCTTTTCTGAAGGTTTCTATAAATACAAGGATATGTTTACATATTGCAGCCTGGTTATTTTTAAACAATATGAAACATAACATGCTCATTTCTTTATCCTTTAATGATCTGACCAAATGAACAACCTGCCTTCCCCCCCCTTCAGCTTTCCTTACATAGGCTCTATATCCTAAAAAAAAATCCCACTCAAAATGGTGTTTTAGGTTAACTTTATCTTTTATTTCTTTTTTTTTTTTTTTTTTTTTTTTTTTTTTTTTTTTTTTTTTTTTTTTTTTTTTTTTTTTTTTTTTTTTTTTTTTTTTTTTTTTTAGACTAGGTCTCGCTATTTTTGCCCGTGGAACTGCAGGCTCTCATTGCCCGGGGTACCACAGACTCAATCAATCCCCAGCTTCAGCTTCCCAGGTAGCTGGGATTACAGGCATGCACCACCATGCCCAGCTATTTTTTTTTGGAACTAGGTTTCACTATGGCCCCAGGTGGGACTCGAACTGTGATCCCTAGCCCCTGCCGCTTCATAGGCTGAAGCTTACAGGCATGAGCCACCACTGTGCCTGGCTATCTTTTATTTCCTTGCAACACTGTAATATTTAGGATAAATTTGACTGCATGTATCAAAAAATTAAAAATAACAATGGTTTACACAAAAGTATTTCACCTGGGCAGTCTAGGACTGATAGGACAAATAGACCTTGGGTCTATTTTGCTGACTCTCACTGGATCCATAATCCAAAATGGCTCTTGACTTCTAGTCATCATATAGTCTATATTCGAGGCAGCCGTGAGGAGTAGTGGGGTTTCCTCTCCTCCCCCACAGACACCTGATATGGAGATGTCACGTAACACACAGGCTTTCTAAGGCCAGGCACGGTGGCTCATGCCTGTAAGCTTCAGCCTATAAAGCGGCCGGGGCTTAGGGATCGTGGTTCGAGTCCCGCCTGGGGCCTGTAGCGAGACCTAGTTCTAAAAAAATAGCTGGGCGTGGTGGCATGCGCCTG
>PVHY01015083.1:21517-36999 GCA_004024945.1 Uropsilus gracilis
CCCCCCCCCCCCCCCCCCCCCCCCCCCCCCACCAAGTTGTGTGCTTCAGTTTGGTGCTTAACTTGTTCTGACTTTTCCTCATGGCTTTTGTTTATTTTTTCCCCTATATCCCATACGTTAGTGAAACCATTTGGTTTCTGTCTTTTTCTTTTTGACTTGTTTCTGCTAATATGATTTCTTCTAAGTATATCCATGTTATCATAAAATTATTAAATTTGTCATTTTTAATTGATGGGTAATATTCCATAGTGTATATACCACATTTTTTTTTCAGCCAATCCTCTATTTTGGGGCATTTAGGTTGCTTCCAAGTCCTTGCAGTTATAAATAGTGCTGCAGTAAACATCTGAGCACAGGTGTCCCTTTGTAACCACATGAAGTCTCTTTTGGGTAGATTTCCAAGAGAGCAATTGCTGATCAAATGGTAGTTCCATTTTCATTAATTTGAGCATCCTCCACACAGCTTTCCACAGTAGTTGGACCAGTTTACTTTCCCACCAGCAGTGTAAGGCTGTTCCTTTCTCTCCATATCCACACCAGCACTTGTTGCCTGTTCTTTGGATGTGGCCATTCTTACTGGTATAAGGTGGTATTTCATTGTGGTTTTGATTTGCATTTCCCTTATTGCTAGTGATGTTGAACAATTTTTCATGTGCCTGTTGGCCATTTGTATTTCCTCTTTGGAGAAGTCTTTTTAGTCCTCCCCATTTTTTGATTGGGCTTCTTGTTTTGCTTTTGTTTAGTTGCGTGAGTTCCTTGTGGATCTTATTAAAGTTCCTTGTGGATCTTATTAAACCCTTATCACTCTTGTGGAGGGCAAAAAATTTTTTTCCCTTTCAGTTGGGCTTCTTTTTTTTTCTTTTTTTGTTTCTTTTGCTGTACAGAAGCTTTTTAGTTTGATGTAGTCCCATCTGTTTATGTTTTCCTTTATTTATTTATTTTTTTTTTTGCCATCTGTAGATGTTTCCAGAAAGGGATTTCTGAATTGTAATTCATGGAGGGTTTTGCCCAAGTTTTCCTCTATGTATGTTATGGTTTTGGGTCTGACAGCTAAGTCTTTTATTCATTTTGAGTTGATTTTTGTACATGACATGAGGGAGTTGTCTTGGTCCATTTTTTTGCATGTCTTAGTAAACATTGGGGATTTTATTACCACAAAAGGGGCATATATATACTGGGTATCTGCTATGATGGCTCAACTCTTCAAATATGGCATTCCCTCATCCCTCAATTTTTTTTTTTCACATGAACTTCAAAATAACTTCAGAAATCTTTGATTTGTGAAAGTAAGGTCAGTTCAGTTTGAGTTGGCAATGTTGTTCAGATCAGTAAAAGAATAGTTTAAAAGTTGTAAAGTCCAGTGTGGTTTGTCATTGCAGTTTGACTTTTCTAAGTTGATGAGTTAGGCCTGGGATTGGCAAAATTTTTCTATAAAAAGTTGGATAATAAAAATGTTAGGCTTTGCAAGACAATCCCCTCTGTCTCTCAGTTACTCACTTCTGCTTTGAAGTACAAAAGCAGCCACAGAAGATGTATTAAAGACTAGCCTGGCTAAATTCCAGTGAAATTTTATCACATTGAAATTTAAGTTGTATATATATGTATAAATATACACACACAAATGTAGACATATACTTTTCATGTTTCATGCAATATTATTATGTTAATCCCTTATTCATTTAGTTTTTTGGGACTATGTTTTCAAGTGTAAAAATCCTTAGCTTACAAACTGTCCAAAACAGGTGGTGGGCCAAATTAGGTCCAAGGACTATCACTTGCCAACTCCCAATTTAGATGATAATTATAGAGATGATAAGCTCTAAGAAAGAAAAGGAATATTTTGCAATTGAAGTTGGTCCATTAGGGTAAGACTCAAATGGGGCAGAGGAAAGAGAATCTAAAAATGTTTACAAGAATTGACTAAGTTTTGAGGCCATATATTCTAAAATATTGAAACTATTGCTAGATTAAGAGAATACTCATACTTTTTAGACATGCAGTTTTTGCTTTTTAAATGGATAAAGTATTACATAAAATTTACCATTTTTAGTATTTTTTTAGATTCACATTTCAGTGACATTAACTGCTTTCACAACTACTACCACTATCCCTTTTCAGAACTACTTTATCATCCTAAAGAAACTGTGTCTGTCAATAACCTGCCATGCCATTTCTACCCTGCAGCCTCTGATGTCACTATTTTCCTTTTGTAAGTTTGCATATCCTAGTTAGCACATGTAATTGAATAAATCATACATTGTTTGTTTTTTTTAATCTGGCTCTATTCATTCAACATAATGTTTTCAAGGTTCATCCATGTATTTCGTATCTACAGAATTCTATTCCTTCTAAGGTGGAATAGTTTTTTTATTGTATGTGAATATCATATTTTGTTTATCCATTCATCTATTGATGAATTTTAGGTTGTTTTCTACCTTTTGACTATAGTGAATTAAATACACTGATGTGCAAGTATTTGTTTGATTTGATTTTTTTTGTGTCTATAACTAGACATGCAATTACTAAAGCATATGATAAGTCTTTTTAACTTTAAGGAACCCATGTACAGTTTTGAATGGAGACTGCACCATTTTATGTCTCTGCCAGCAATGTATACAGGTTCCAGTTTCTTCAAATTCCTACCAAGAGTAGTTGTTAATTTTTTTCCTCAATTATCATCTTAATGGGTATGAAGTGATACCTCTTTGTGTTTTGAGTTGCATTTCCCTGATGACTAGTCTTGTTGAAAATCTTTTCATGTGCTTTTTGTCCTTTTGTATATGTCCTTTGTAGAAGTGGCTGTTGATGTTCTTTGCCCATTTGAAATTGCTGGGCTTTGTTGTTGAATTGTAGTCCTTTATATATTCTAGATATTGATCCTTTTTTAGATGTTTGATTTGTAAATGGAATTGCCTCCTTAATTTCCTTTTTGGCTTGTTAGTTTACAGAAATGCAACTGATTTTTGTGCCTTGATTTTATATCCTGGATTTATTTTAACAGTTAAAGATTTTAGGATTTCATATAGGAGATTTCATGTCATTTCATGTCCACTTTGGATCTTCCTGTCCAGTTTGGATACCATTTCTTTTTCTTGACTAATTCTTCTAATGCCATATTGATTAGAAATGGTGAAAATAGACATCTTTGTTATGTTTATGATATTGGGGGAAAGTTTTTAGTCTTTCTCACGGAATATGATGTTAGCTGTGAGTTTTTCATATATAACTTTTATCTTGAGAAGTTTCCTTCTATTTCTAATTAACTAGTTTTTTAAAATTGAAATATAAAAGACATAACACTAGTCTCAGATCTGTGACTTAACGATTGGATATTTATATGTTGCAAAATGATCACTACAATATTGCTAGTTAATATCACCCAAATCACAGAATATATTTTTATGTAGAGAACTTTTAAGATCTACTCTCTTAGTAACTTTCATAAATGCAGTGGTGTTCTTAATTACAGTCACTGTGCTCTATGTTATATCCCCGTGACTTGTAATTGGAAGTTTGTGTCTTGAGCTCCTTCACCTATTTCACATATCTTCTACTTTCCACCTTTGGTAATTCCCATCATTGAATGTACCTATCAATTTTTAAAAAATATTCCATATAATTGAGGATATAGCATTTGTCTTTTTATCTTTTATTTCTCATAGGATAATGCCCTCGAGTTCATCCATTTTCTTTTTTTTATGTCTGGATAATACACCATTGATGTAAATGTAACGCATTTTCTTTATCGATTCACCCATCAATGGGCATTTGGGTTGCTTCTATGGTTAACTATTGTAAATGCTACAATGAACATAGGGGTTCATAAAACTTTTTGAATTACTATTTTTGTACTTGAATACCTATAGAAGTGGGCTTGTTGGATTATGTGTTAATTCTATTTTATTTTTTTCTGAGGAAGCTCCCCACTATTTTTCATAGTGGCTGCACTAGTTTATGTCCCCACCAATAATGCACAAAGGTTCCTGTTCTCCATATCCTCAGCAACACTTGTCTCTTACTTAATAACCATTTTCAAAGGAGTAAAGTAATATCTCATTGTGGTTTTGATTTACATTTCTCTGATTAGTGATGTTGAGTATATTTTCATGTGCCTGTTGGCTGTTTATAAATCTCTTTTGGAAAATGTATGTTCAGTTCCTGTGCCTATTTTTTATTTGGATTATTTTTCTGTTATTGATTTACATGAGTATTTTAAAAGTATTTTGTATTTGTTTATTAAATTTTTACTTTACTAAAAAATAGCTCTTCCATATGTGCCCATGTGCCACTCTTCCTCTATCAAAGTGCTCATGACAGTTCCCACCTAACTCCCTTTCCTATCTCTTCCTCTCTCTCTGTTTCCTCAGGTAACCATTACATTCCTTCAATAAGTTCATGATTTATTCCTACTTTTTTGTCTGTGTATGTTTTTTGGTTATTTGTATTTCACAAATGAGTAAAACCACCTGATATCTGTCTTTTACTTTTGAGGTATTTCACTTAACCTAAGCACTGTGAGGTCCATCCATTTTGTCCAGTTGCCACAATTTCATCTTTTTTCACAGAAGTGTAGTGTTCCACTGAATATATATTGCATGATTTCTTTACCCATTTATTTGTTGAAGGGCATTTAAGTTAGTTCCATGACTTGGCAATTTTGAACTGTGCTTCTATATACATTGGCACAGATTTTTTCAAATTACCATTTTCATGGTAGTTTGATGAATACCTAATACATTTTTCTGATTCTACAAAAGTTCCATTTTTATTTTCATTAGAAATCTTTATACTGTTTCCCACAGGGCCTGTCCCAACTTGGATTCCTGCCAACATGCATTAAAGTTTCTTTATCATCACAATTGTGCCAACATTTGTCAATTCCGTTTTTTGTTTTTTGTTTTGTTTGTTTTACACCATGGGTCATTCTCACAGAGGTAAAGTGAAAGCTCATTGTGGTTTTAATTCGCATTTCTCTTCTGAAAAGTAATGTTGAACAGTTTTTTTGTGTACCTATAAGCCATCTGAATATCTTCTTGGGAAAGGTGTCATTTAGGTTCTTTTTTCCTTTTTTGATGGCTTACTTTGCATATTAATCTTTTGTGAGCTACATGATTTGCAAATAGATATTCTCAACACTCAGTAGGTTCTTTTCAGTTTGCTGGTGGTATAATTTTCAGTGTAATAGCTTTTCACTTTGCTATAGTCTCATTTGTTACCTTTGAGTCAAATTAAAACAATCAAGACTGATACCAAGCAATCTGGTGATACCACCAGATTTCTTCAAGGGGTGTTATGGTTTCAGATCCTACCTTCAAATCTTTAAACCATTTTGGGTTAATTTTTGTGTATGTTGTTTTTTAGTTTTTTTCTTTTACATGTGACTGTTCAGTTTTCCCAAGAGTGTTTGTTGAAGAAATTGTCCTTTCTTCATTTTATATTCTTGTTTCCATAAATTAATTGACAATATGTGCATGAGTTAATTTTTGCACGCTCTAGTCTATTGCTCTGCTTATTTTTGGCCTGTGCTAAACTGGTCAGACTATGATAGCTTTGTAACATACAACCTGTTTTTCAATAGTGTTGTTTTGTTCCAATGTTGATTAGGTTTACTTTTTTCTATTATATATTTTCTTATAAATTTTAGGTTTGTTCTATTTCTGTGAAAAATATTATTGGAATTTTGATAGGGGTTGCATCAAGTATGTAGATTGCTTGGGATAGTATAGATATTTTAACAGTATTCTAATCTGAACATGAAATATCTTTTCATTTATATGTGTCTTGCTTAAATTGGTTCATCAGTTTACAGTTTTCAGTATACATGCCTTTCATCAATTTGGTTAATCCTCTAGGTATTGTATTCTTTTTTTTGATGTGGTTGTAAATGGGGTTACTTTCTTAATTTCTTTTTCTGGTAGTTTGTTTTTAGTATATAGAAATTCAATCGATTTTTGCATATTGATTTTGTATCCTGCAACTTTGTGAATTTGCTTATACTAACATATTTTTGGTATAATCTTTAAAGTTTTCATATATATTGAATGCATTTTTAATCAAGAAAGAATACTGAATTTTGTCAACTATTTTTACCATAGAGATGCATATCAAAGTATAAACAGTGATTTTTTCACATTTATTTTAGAATACTTTTGTAAAGAAAAAAGGGAATTGATGAAACAAGTGTGGCAAACCTGGATAATTGTGGATAACAAGTAATGCTCATTTGGGGATTTATTAAACAATATGCTTTTGAATATGTTTGGGCATTTGCATAATTTTGAAGTGCAAAATCTAAAAGTATTCTATTTTTTGCTATGCATTGTTGTTTTGAGAGCCCTTATTAAAATATCTGATTTGAATTTGATTACTTTTATTTTTCTCCTTGTTTTAGAGGGGATATTGTGAGCTTTTCCAATGTCTATAACTGTATTACACTTTGTTCCCCCCCCCCCCCCCCGTATGAGAAAAACATCATCTGCTCACCAGAGTCTCTTGTCTAAGTGCTCTTGCCTCTAGCAGTGGGTAAAGGGAGGGGATTCTTGTGAATTATTGGTTCTTGTGAATTGTTGGATCCCTATGGCACAAGTCACAGGGCAAAACCATTTTTTTCCCTTTGCCTGAGTGGTGAGGCTTGCCAGCTTTGTTAGCACTGTGGGCATCAATGTGTGCAGCCTGAGGGGTCAGTAGGCATACACAGTAAAAACTCAGCAGAAGCTATAGGCATTCTACCACCCATTGTGTCCAGTGGGAACAGTCCCTCTTGGGGTTTCAGGCAGCAGCAGCAGCAACAAGATGGTGTGGTGCCACTGTCACATAGCACTGAGGCATGCAGCCCCTCTGGAGTTGCAGCAATAAGGTTGCCGTGTGCCCGAGTAAGACTTATTAGTGGAGGCAAACCCTCAATCCGTGGCTTCTGGGTTGGGGCTGCTTGGAGGAGAGTTGGGCCCCACGGGGTCAGCTCTAGCATTGCAGTTCCCTGGAGGCTCAGGCAGAGAGGCCTGTGGAGTGGCAGGCCAACATGATACTCCCTGCTCCCCCATAATTATGTTAGTGCAGGGGTGAGAACCTACAGACAGTGACCTGTCCATCCTTTGGCATTCTTGTAGTACTGCTTAAGTATGACTATTTATTTTTTGAACCTGGTTTCCATGAAAGAGTTTTGAAAAAGCTGTAGGTTCTGTGGCTAGATTGTTCAGCCCTGTGTGGCACTTGGTCATGAGATGTGGATGGCATGCAGCTAGGTTTGGGACTCACTCTGTGTATAAACAGACTTTAGAAAGGGTACAGAAAAACACCTCACAAACTCCTTCCTGCCAGTCAGAACATCCTGCGTTAGTGGGAGGAGACCAGGACTTGGAATCAGAAGCTCCAGTCCAGTCAGCAGACTTAGATGATTTTGGTTGAAAGGTAACTTCACTCTCAGAAAAAGGAGACTGAACTCCATATTGCCAATAAGCCCTGAAGGAGACATTTATTCCATGGTGAGGCTTTGGCTGATTGACTGATGACCATTGATCACTACAAGTGAGGGGATTAATCACATGTACCATTTGGGGATTTATTAGAACTACAAGAAGAAACTTGTATATTTGGGTTAGATTGATTAAATTTTATACAAGTTGCTCAAGGAAATAGCCACAAATACCCTAAGGATTTTTTTTTTTGGGGGGGAGGAAGGAGGGAGGGGTTGAGAGGGAGGGAGAGGAGCTTGTTTTAATTTACTTTTTGTACATATTGAAATCAGCATAAGTAGTATAAATGTGGCATTCTATAGTTACTTTCTAGATTTCAAAAAGAAAAACTCGATCTCTTCTTGGATGGTCTAGTGGAACTACAACCTTGACATATTTAATAAAATTAAGCATTGTACAATGAGCTTTTCTTTTAAGGCCTTAAAGAATGTTCAAATATGCCTTGTTAGCTTACTCATGCCAAATGGGGAGGTCAGAAAGATGCTGGCAGCCTGTTGGATTCTGAGGCCCCAAGGTACTAAGATTAGCTTCAGACCACATTCAGGGATTAGTGAGCAACTGCTTAGATTCCAGTTATAGAAAAATCTAGGCTCAGAAGGGAAGAGCTTGGAGAGATTGGGCGCACCCCTTCAACTGAGGGCCCTGAACAGGAAGGGTTAGTCTGAACTCTCTCTTGCTGAACTCACGTGTTTTCCATTTACTAGGTCTCTGTTAAGATGGCAGCACCTTCAAAACACAGAACATGCTTCCCTGCCGGAAGTCACATCTTTCAGTGGTGACACCCAAAGGTGGCCCTTGAGGTCTTTTGCTTGTTTTGGAGAGATGCAGCGTGACTACTTTTGTTGTTACAGCACTGGGTGGTCTGCCAGTAAGCACGTAGTATAAATAACAACTAATAAATAATTTTATAGCAGAAGTCCTAAATCTTTCCAGATAGTGCACTGGTGCATGGCTGTCAAATGCCAGACAGATCCTAAGAAAACAGTAACTTTAACCCATCCATCTTTGATATACATGGTACATTGTTGTCATAAAATTTTCCTAGGGTTTTAGTGGCTTAAGGGAAAAATGCACACATAAAAATACACGTACACAAACACATCCACATATGCAAAGCTACATGTAAAAACTTCTGTTTTTAGAAATCATCAGTTTTATACCTTTCTATTTTTTTTCTGCTTTGGCTTATAGCAAACGGTTTTATTTTAAGCTACGGTGCATTTGAGCCAACTTGATAGTTTGGAATAAAAGTCTCTGGTGTTGCATGCACAGCTGCACTTTTGTTTGTCTTCATGTCCAAACAAGACAGGTGAATTGGTTTTACTCATTTTGTAGTTTTCTACCTCTTGTGAGCTAGCTACCTGAGTTTGGTGCTGAGACCTTTGTGTTTCCAGCTGAGCTGTGAGTTCGCATTCTGGTCTTGTCCCCTCCCTAAAGTTTGCCAGACTTCAGCTTCTTCTTCTGTAAGATGGGGGTAATGATACAGGGTGATTTCAAAGATTTGAGTGTGGTGGCTTCCAAGAGTACCCCTCACTTTGATTCATCATACAAAGTTCACAATAACTATTGTTTCTCTTTACCTTTTGCCTTTGTCTTCTATCACTTCTTTAGAAGTTCTGCCCTCAGCAAAACCTGTTCTTGCATCAGTTATCCTGAGTGGGAGTGAAAGTCACGCTGCTCTGTATCTTCCCTGTGGTCCATACCTTGCAACTCTCCCTTCTGTCTTTAATGTGATATCTCTCATTATAGTCACCGTGGGGATGTTTATGTGCATCCCCTCTTCTTCCATTCTGGCTGTCATTGGATGGAAAGTTGTTTGAGGCAGAGGCAGACTAAGCCCTACATTTCCTGTGGGATGTTACTACACATAGCAAGTGTGATCTCAGATGTGCTCTGAACAGATTGTGGGGTGACTTTAAAATAAATTGGTAGATTAGCACATGCACATGAGGGGCTGATATTTCCCTCATGAGCTGTTTCTAGTTGTGGCTAGTTGTTTGTCCTGTTTCTAGTTTTCTGTCTCTCTCTCTAGCCCTACCCCATTCAATCCTCTCACTTGTAAACCTCTGCTCTCTCACCTGAGCAGGTATAGCCTTCTGAGGAGGTCAGGTTTACAGAGAAGTAGTGTATTGGAGATCCTGACTACTTAATAGTTATGTGTAATGGATGGAATCATGTCCACCAAAAGACAAGAAGTTCTAACCCCCCAATACCTCAGAAGGAGACCATATTTGAAAAAAATCTCTTTAGAGAGGTAATCAAGGCCACAGGAGTCATTAGGGTGGGCCCCAATCCAATATTAAATGGAAAATTTTGGATGCAGTGGGAAGATCACAGGAAAACATAGAAAGAACATCAACAAGCCAAGAGATGCCCAGGCTCTAGGGAGAGTCATGGAACAGATTCTCTCATATAACCTCCTTTAGAAATAACCTATTTTGCTGACACCTTGATTTTGAACTTGTGGCTTCTAAAACCATGAGACAACATGTTGCTGTTGTTTGGCATCCTCAGGAAGCAGGCTTGTGAAGCAGGTAAGATGATTAATCATTTCAGTCTTACTTTCTCCTGTAGAATGGGATAAGGTGACAAATGACACCTATATAGGTTCCTTGGATAATTAAATAAAATCTGATGTCTCTTTACTGTTATTCCATAGACTCTGGACTATCCTCAGTCCTAGATCATTTTCAAACTAGCCGTCCCCTGTGGCATTTCTTTAGAAGCTAGGTCACCTTAAGGTCTAGAAGACTTATTGCATTGTGTCTTCTGTTTTCTCGTAGGTATTTTGTTTAATTAAGGGTTTCCTTCCCTTACAAAATCATTCAACTATGAACAGATAATCTGCTCTCTTCTCCCATCTGAATAGGTTAGTGTGTGTAGAGAAAGAGGACTCACTTGCCTCTTTCAGGCAACCATCTTAATTGGGGCTCTGTGTTATATGATAACCTTTATTATTATTGTTATTATAAAGTTTATTCCGGTTGACAATTTAGGCCATAGACATGTACATGAAAATTCCATAAAAGGGATGAGCATGTGGGGGGTTAGGAGGGATGGAGATGGAAGGGAGTGGTCAGGGAGGGAAGGTGGTGGGTGGTCCCCAGGGAATACAAAGATGTGAAACACATATATAAAAAAATAAATTAATTAAGAAAAAAAAGGAATCAGTACAATTTCTACTCTGGGGAGAAGCAGCTTTCCTGCCTGCCTGGCACTATGCAGATGGCTCTCTTTTTCTTTCTCCATTCCCTAATAACCCTGTCTCCCCCCTTTTTTTCTTTTAAATTTAATTTAAATTAAAAAATTTGCATATATATGTATATTTATATTACATTATTCCATTATTATGTACCCCAGGGCTTTCCCAATTCACTAACCTTTGTTAAACATCCTGATCTTTTGTGCTCTTCTACTCCCCGACTTCTTCCCCCTCCTTCTCTCTTGCTCGATGGTTCAGTCCCATTGGTTGTTTTCATTTTTTCTTATTTGTTTGTTTTTCCTTATATCCATCATATAAGTGAGACCATCTGATAACCTTTAAATAGCTATTGATTTCTTCCCTTTTAAAGTTCTGTCATTATAGGCTAAAAGAAGTAGGATATGGATTCTTTGATAGTAGTTGGAAGATAAAAAACTTAAGGAATTTAGCTTTGTGAATTTTTCTTGGTGCCGGTGTGTGGGAGGAGTAACATCTGAGATCACATGTTAAACTTCTGTCTGATATTGGTAATGGTGTGGTCTGGGGCTTCCTTAATCCTTCTGAGCTTTTGTCTGTGCAAATCAAAGATGTTGCTGCTTGCCAAAGTAGTTGTTTGCTTTTATGCTTCAGATAGCCTAGGTAAAGAAAGACCTTTCCCATGTGGTTCACACACTTCTATCATCCAACTCCCTCTCTTGTTGCCTGAACTGTTATAATTGATGACTTAAGTTTGGCTGCTTCAGGAATGAGGTGGAGGTTCCTTTAGCACAAGCTAAATTGTACTCAAATTGTGCTCCATAGAAAGCTGCCCACATGCTGAGAAACTTTGAGTGACATAGTTCAGATTCAAAGCTTCATTTCAGCATGGTGTGATGTGAATTTGATATCCTACTTCTGGTTCTTGGGTACTTGTATAAATTCTGAGTTTATTTTTTAAAAAATCTGGAAATACTAAACATTTGAAGAACCAAGGTATCATGAGGTGTGTGTGTGTGTGTGTGTGTGTGTGTGTGTGTGGCTAAAAAGGTACACTTTCATATTGCTAGTCTTTAATTGTGAATTGATCATCTCTATACATTGACTGTATTTTTGAAGTCTGTAAGATAAATCTGCATTAATAAGTGGCTATTTGATCACTCAGGGTTCAGATAACATCAGTAACCTAAAAATCTCTAAACACTTTATAAATACGAATGCAGACTGTATTAATAGCCATATAAAACAGGACTTCAGTTTGAGTTTAATTGAATTAGTCATTTGGTATCGGATGAGGAGTTTGTTCTCCAGTTTCACTTAAAAAGCACTGGGTAAGGAAAGAAAGAGGCCTAGAATGTTATGTTTTGGCATCATTTTATTTGTTTTATTAATTTTCTAGTCTCAAAGTCATTCTCAGATGATTCCATTAAAAGGAGGTGGGATAGTTGCCATTTTCCAGGAAAGTAATGATAGATGATAGGGGAGAGAGAGACCATTCATGCCTAATTATAATCAATGTAACTTCATTCTATAACTGCATTTTGTGCTCTGAAGTCAAAAGATCTTATTACCATTTATAAATAAAAAAACTTATAAATCCTATAGGGGAAAGTTGAAAACAGAGGGCATTTCCAAAAGTTTTCTTTTTTTAATGCTCACCATCATCAATTCTACTGTTAAAATTTTATTTTATTATTATTTTTTAAAAAATAATATACATTTTTATTGAAAAAGTTTTGTTTACATTTACCTTTTGGGTGTTCCTTCCCCCTCCCCCACCCCACCTCCCTGGTCTCTCCATCTCTTCTTTCACTGCCATTTATTGTTTAATTTTTAGTCCCTTGGGTTCTTCTTTCCTAAAGCAATGTCTTTTTGTCTGGTGTGTATGTGGTTTCCTGGGACACAGTGGCTGTGCTTAGTTTTCCAAGTGTTTTTTTTGCTCCTGGCCACCGGTTCACACATGATTGTGTTCTTTCAGTGCCTCCTTCTTCTTTCTGGTTGGCTGCTCTGACCCATCTTCTGTCATATTTTGCTCCTTCTTTGTTTTGTAGTTCTGGTTGCTGGCATTGGGAGCACTTCTCCCAACCAAGGTTTGTGCACCCATTTTTTTTTATCGAGATAGGCCCTGGCAGATGGTTGGTCTTATTCCTCGTGGGGCCACTACCTGTCTCTGTGACTTTCCTCACCCCCTAAAGTGGGAGGGTCCTTCGATCATGCTGGAGGCATCTGTGAACGGGAAATTCCGTTCCCATCATTGTAGATCTCACTGGCTGTATTTCTGAGGTAGTTTGTGTCTCTATAATCCGTCTTATAGTCCTGTGTCCCATGGATCTGACTTGTTCGTTATTCCGGAATACTTCTTTGTTTTTCATCTCTATATTTGTGTGCAATTGCTGTTGAGTTGTTGATTTAGTTGCTTCTGGTGAGAGTTGACTGGATTTGGAGAAGACCAGAGGGAATGACCCCTACTACCCACAACCCTCCAACAGCCCGTGTGTCAGGTGGGGGAGGGGGGGTGGGGGAGGAACTCAGGACCCAGCAGCATGGCTGAACCGGGCATGTGGGTGGGGTTACCCCCCTCCCCTGGCCACCTCGTGGTACGGTAGCTCGGGGTCACCCCCAGCCGCTCCCTGCCGCCCTGACATGCAGCAGGCCCCCCCACCTTGCGTTCCCCAAACCCCAAAAGGAGCGTAGCAGGGTAGGCAGCTGGGGCCTTAGGGCCCAGCAGCATGGCTGAACTGGGCGTGTAGGCAGGGCTACCCCTGTCTTCCCTGGTCACCTTGTGGTATGGTGGCTCAGGGGCAACCCCAGATGCTCCCCGCCACCCTGGCATGTGGTGGCAGGGCCCCCCTACCTTGTGCTCCCCAAACCCCAAAAGGAGCGTGGTAGGCTGGGCAGCTGGGGGCTCAGGGCCCACTACTGTTAAAATTTTAGTACTAATTTGTCAGTCATTTATATATCTTTATAACTTTGGGGGTTCATTGTCATACCTCCATACATGCACATGCTTCACTCACACGCCACCAAACCTCTTGTCAATCACCTGTCTCCCTTATCCCTTCCCCACCAGTCTCTGCTCACCAGTATATTCATAGACTCTAAGGCTGATTTTTGCTGTACTTTGCCGATAAGGGTTCTTTGGTTATTGATATTCCACAACCATCAGTATATGTCTTTTACTTTCTGACTTATTTCACTTAGCATAATCACTTCAAGATTTATTGATTTTTTGTCCCAAAAGGCACTATTTTACCTTTTTAAATAGTTGAGTACTATTCCACAATTTTATTATTTGGTGATCTGTCATTTGGCCTTTAATTGCTTCTACCACTTGGGTATTGTAGAGAGTGATGCTGTGAAAATGGCGGTATTAAATCTTTTCATGTTAGAGTTTACATATTTCTTGGTTAAATACCTGGAAGTTGTATTGCTGAGTTGCAGTCTTTCCATTTTTGGTTTTTAACTCCATGATTCTTTCCATAGAGGCTGCTCCAAACTGCATTCTCACCAACAGAAGATATTCCTTTTTCTCCACATCCTTGCCAGTGTTTGTTGTTTCCTTTCCTTTTGATATAAGCCATTCTCACAAGGGTGAGGTGATCGCTCATTGTTGTTTTGATTTGCATTTCCCTTATAAGTGATTTTGAACATTTTTTAAAATATGCCTGAAGTTCATCTGTCTTCCTTTTGAGAAGTGCCTGTTTAGATCTTGTATCCATTTTTTTTTTCTCACTATGTTGCCCAGGGCTGTCTCTAACCCACGGACTCAAGTGATCCAATAGACTCAGCCTCCCAGGTAGCTGGGACTACAGGTGCACACCACCACACCTGGCTTCTTCTATTTTTTAATTGATTGGTTTTTTCTTTCATTTTTGAGCACGTTTGTTGTCTAAACACTATATATTTGAAAATTAGTCTTGTCAGATATGTAATATGCAAATATCTTCTCTCAGTCTGTAGGTTGCCTTTTTGCTTTTGTGATAGTTTATCTTGAGATAAAGAAGCTTAGTTTGAGGTAGTCCTGCTTGTTTTTTTTGCTTTTATTTCTCTTATGTTGGGGTATGTTTCCAAGACTATCTTAGTCATAGTTGTCCATCAGTGTACACCCTATGTTTTCCTTCAAGAATTTTATGGGCTCTGCTCTTATAGCCAAGTCTTATAGCAAGTTCCAATGCATCTGGAATTAATTTTTGTGTATGGTGTTAATGACTTAGTTTCTTTCTTTTCTTTTTGCACTTGACTGTTAATACTTCCCAATACCATTTATTAAAGAGGCTTTTTTTTCTCCATTGGTCACATTACCTGTGTCAAAGATTAACTACCCATACTTGTGTTGATTTATTTCTTGTCTAACTGCTTAGGCCAGGATCTCAGTTGTTATACTGAACAATAGTGGTACTAGTAAATGTTCTTTTGTTCATGATCTTAGGAAATGCTTTCAGTTTTTCACTTTTGAATATGATGATGATTGAAGCTATCTCATATGGTACCTTTATTATGCTGAGATAAGTTCCATTTATTCCCTTTTTATATAGTTATTAAAAATCAATATTGAGTCTTACCAAGTTTTTTTAGTGCCCATTCAAACGATCATAAAATTTTGTTCTTTTTGTTGATCTCGTGAATGATGTGGATTGATTTTTTTTATATGTTAAACCAACTTACATCCCTTGAATGTAGTTTTTTTTTTTTTATGATAACATGCATGTACTTTATTTTTATTTTTTTTATTCATTTTATTGATTTGTCACAATTGTGAATTAATTGATCCCTCCTCCTCCTTCCATATCCCCCCTCTGTATCCCCCTTCCTCCTCCCTCCATATCCCCCTT
>PVHY01015084.1:0-36764 GCA_004024945.1 Uropsilus gracilis
AGAAGTGTTGCAGTTTGGCCAGTGGGCAGCGTTGGTCACCAGCAGAAGTATGTCCTTGCTGTATTTCCATCCCTAAAGGGTACCCATGCCTGTCCTTCCTTTGCTGGGATAACTCTGCCCTGTTTGTCAAGGTTAACTACCAGTGGCTCCTCTTCTCTCTTCTCAGCTGTCTTTTCCTGAGATCAGCTAAGATCTCTTGCCCAGATCAACTGCACTTATCACAGATGCTCACCGCACTCTATATTTCTTTATAGTACTTCACTGCTTGTGGTTTTACCACTCAGTTTGTGTGACTAAAGGTCCACAGTGGGCTCACCGACATCCAGCAAGAGATATGTCATATTTGGTCTTTGTTGAATCCCTGCACTTGGATCACGGGCACATAACAGGCCCTCAGTCACACTTTGTACCTGGGTACGGAGGGGGAGGCATGCTAGATGAAGGTGTGTTGGGTCCACACAGTGAAGTGCTCTGTGTCTATGCCAAGAAGTTTGGATTCATTGCATGTTCAATGCTGAGCCTTGGAAGAATATTAAATTAAACAACGATTTGGTATCATTAGGCTTAATTTAGAAAGATCCACTTGGGAACTATTTGTGTGGGAAGCACATTTCAGAACATGTGAGTAAAGTAATGTTAAGTGGATTGTTCTTGTATTTGTAAACACTATCCAATAGTTGATATTCATTCACTTTCCCTTTTGAAAATGCCTGTTTGGAGTAGCATAGTAACCAATCCTCATCACCAATTAGGGCTACCAGCCTGTTTGTGATGCCCATTGTTGTATAAGCATCAGACTCCCCAATCTGCATAGGTTCTTTATTGGTTCTAGCAGTTACACTGACACATCAGGCAGGGCAGGGCCATGGCCAATGACAGGGGGGTGGAGGGGAGATAGCGGGCTTTGGGGTGTGCACGTGAGCCTCCCAGCCCCCTAGAAATCTCACACTTTTCCCCTGGGCTCGCTCTCTCTGGCATTCTCTGATGCTTTCTCATCTTGTGCTCATGCTCATGAGCCCTCTCCGCACCCCTTTTTCACTGCTCTCCTAGGCCCAGGTGTGCAGCTTGCACAAGTGTACACCCACTGGACTGCACAGTCATGGGGAAGATGCAAAACGCAGATGCCATTTATACAGGCTAATGAAGGAAACCGCCTAAGTCACTTACCCTATAGATAGTTATTTTAAAATGTTTATGTACTCTTTCCTATGCTATTCAGAGTGTTTTTTGGAGTTTCTACCTATTGCCTCCATCCACTAAGATGTTCATGTCTTAATCCCTGAGACCTGTGAATGTTAGGTTGCTTGGCAAGGGGAGATTAAGGTTGCAGCCATTAAGCTTGTTAGCCAGCTGACCTTAATATAAGGAGAGTAGCCTGCACACACAGGTGAACCTATGTAATCACATGTTTCCTTTAAATATGAATGGAGGCAGCAGAAGGGGTTCTTAGAGATGAGGTGTGAGAAAGACTGAGGTAGCTGTTGCCAGCTCTGTTATTGGAAGGGGGTCATAGGCAAGGAAATGCCAGCCACAGAAGCTGCAAAGGCAAAAAGCAAACTCCGGGATGCAGTGTGGTCCCCAGAGAGGAAAGCAACTGTGCCAGCATCTCAATTTGTAGTTCAGCAAGACCATCTTGGGCGTCTGACCTCCAGAACTGTAAGTAGCAAATTTGTGTTTTAAGTCACTGTTTGTGGTAATTTGTCCCAGTAATAATGGGGTACTAACAACACAGGTTACTATGTTTTATAATAGACCTGTTATCTAAGTGTCATGAGAAATAAGGTAAAGCAGATTTTTTAGAAGCAGCTACTGAGTTTATGAAATCTACTTGGATCATTTTGTTGTGTATTCAGTGGGTGATAGAAATATGCACAAATATTTGATGTTTTCTTAAATTTCACATTATGACTCTTGATCTAAATTGGTCAAAGCAGAAAAGATTTTTTATTTGGATGTTGCCCTGGCATGATTCACATGTAAATAATTCCTGCTATTGCCATATAACTGAGGACTTCTAGCTTTTTATTGTTAAAATGATTTATTTTGCTGTCTGTGACAGGTTTTCATTTGAAATATAGTACACATGGGTTCTGTGAGATTGCTCACATATTTCTCTTTTTCAACTCCTGAGATGCTCTGTTACCTGTTGAAACCCTGGATTTTTGTTTTATTTTTACTATAAAGTGTCTTAGAGTTTTCCATAGTTCCATTTGAGCCTATTTTAAACAATGTTTTATTTATTTATTTTTTAATTTAATTTATATATAAATTTCACAACATTGTAATTCCAGGGGTTTACCCACCCTCCCCTCCCTTCTCCCCCATTTTCCCTCCTGCTCAAAGTTGTGCACTTCAGTTTGGTGCTTAGCTTGTTTTGACTTTTCCTCAAGTCCTTTGTTTTTTTTTTTCACTATATCCCATATATTAGTGAAACCATTTGGTTTCTGTCTTTTTCCTTTATGACTTAAACAATGTCTTAAAGGGTTTAGTTTAGTGTTTTTTTTCGCCCCCTCCACTCCTATTTAGTGTTTTTTTAAATTGAAGTTACTTTGTGTTATAAGCTTCAGGTGTATAACATTAAAAACCAACTTTATAGAGACATTAAGTTCATCACTGAAAGCCCAGTTCTGTCCTTCACCATACAATTGTCCTTTTTGTTCTGATTTACCCTGCCCTTCTTTCCCTTTCCCATTCGGTGACCACTAATTGGTCTTACAGCATAAAAGTTTGTTTTCTTTACTCCATTTGTTTGTCTTCCCTATTACCACAGCTGAGTGAGATCATATGGTGTTTTTGTTTTTTTGGTCTAACTTGTTTCACTGAGCATAATCCTTGAGAAAGGGTGCTGCACTGATTATCTGATGAGAGGCAGGGGGGGTAGGAGGCTTCAGGGAGGGCAGGTCTCTGCTCTTTCCTGTAATGGAAGTTGCCAAGGGACTGAGGGAGGAAAGGATCTGGTCGGCAGGGACCAGGACATCTGAGTTTTGATCTGTTTTGCATACTGGCATTTCTTAGAAAGGTGCTTTGCTTTTTTCTTAATTTTGAGAAATGCGTGTCAAGAGGATTGGGGCAGTTGCTGTGCTTGGGAGTTTTATTTGGCTTTTTCCCTTTTAAATTTTTCATTAAAATGCGTTATGAGTGATAACTTTAAGCTCCTCCAAATTTAGGGCAGAGCTGCCTTTCCCCCTCTAAGATTGGGTTTGGAGGCGCATCTCTTTTGTTCCATTAAGTTGTCCGGTGCTGAACCTGTTATACTGGGAAAGTAATCAGAGTAGTGATTAAAAGTGGGTGTTGCCGTCTCCTTCAGACATGTTGGAAACCTGTCTCTTCCCCTGTGGGTTTTTATATGCGACCTAACCTCATTCTCCATGGCCTAGCCACTGAACCCCAGAGGTTAGCGCTAGGTGTCCTATACTTATTATTACCACTTAAATTTATTGCACCACTATTTTACACTTTCTACACCCTGAACTGTAGAGGATTTCCCCCTCAGCTGTCTTCATTCCTAGAACCCCACCACCACGGCTCTGGAGGCTTCCACCATAGTCCATTGCTGCACTGACTTTGACTGATGTCACCTGAGACTTGATTGTGTGGGATAATTTGCCTCACAATTCAGCTTGGAATATGCCCTGGTGGGAAGGCAGGAAAAAGGGAATTTGTTCCACAAAGCATATTTTATTTAAGATATAGTTTATCATGTCCTGATTTCTGCAGAATCCTGCAGGTTTTGAGCTTGAGGAGGAAAAGCTGCAAATATATCTCCTTTGGTCCATGAATTTTGCTAAGTGTCTTGGGAATCCTTCAGGAAGGTCCAGTTTTAAGAGAACAAGTGTTAGTTTTTTGTTGTCTGTGACTTTTTTTTTTTTTTTGAGATTTATCTCTTGTGCCCCAACATAGGGTAGGAAGACAGCAGAGTTCTGTGTATCTTTTCTGAGGAAACCTTTTTAATGTGTGAAAACAAGCCCTCAGTGAACTTTACCTTTGACTCCTAATTGAGGAGTCTGTAGGGGTGGTGTCTCTTAAGCCTGGCAACTGAACCAGGGCAGCTGCAACAGACAGGGTAGAGGTCAGAGATGCTACATGGTAGCATACAATGAACAGGATAGCCCCCTAGCCACAAATTCCCAGGCCCAAAGTGCCAGTAGGTACCCACGTTGAGAATCCTTTTGCTAGAACTCGGCTTTCTTCCTTTCTGTGACCATTTCTGACACAATTCTTGGTGTCTTAATGATATTAGGTCAAAAGGTACAGAAGCCTCTAACCAACAAGCCACAGGTCTGCATCACCCACATGTAGCAGTTGCCAGACAAAAGCAGTTTAAACAACAGGGTTTTATTAAGAAGGGATATTAACCAGGAAAATGAAAAGTCCTCAAAGCCACAAGTGACCAATTATCTTACCCCAGTCACCATTTTTAGTTCCCAAAGTCCCAAAGACACATGTCCGAGATGATACCGTTTTGCCCCTCCAAAACTGAGGCAGGCACTCTGCAAATGTCCAGGCCTTCTCTGGCATCTTATCTTTGCTTCTTCTCCAGTGTTCTGAGCTGCACTGCTTCTCCAAGACTCTTCTAATATCTTCCACAATTGCTGATGCACAAATCAGCTTTCCAAATCCCTGGCCATCTCCAGGTACCAGCTTACTATGCCACCTTGCTGCAGTGCCACCCTCTCCATATCAGCTACTCTTCTGCTGGCCACTCTCCCACCATGTGGCTCCTTGCCACCTCCAGCTCACTCTTCCAGGGGCTTCCTGTGGTCAGACCACATGGGCCTGTTCTCTCAGTCTTCCATTCTCATCTCCCTCTCTCTTTCTCTCTCCCCTCCTCCCTCCCCCTCTTTCCTCATCCTTTTTTATATGCCCTCTCTTCCCTCTTCTCTTATGGTTCTTTCAGACTCCACCCACCAGGGTATTTTGGTGCCAATACAATTTTTAACTGCATCACTATCCTGTATCATCAAGTGTTATATTGATGGCCATTTAGCACTTTGACCTGATATCTAATGTTCTGTTTTATTCTGTGCATTTACCTCATGTACCTAGTACACAGTTGTGTCTCTTGCCTCTTCACCCCTCATGTGGGAATTTTTTTCCTAGCCTTGCTTCAAACATCCTGCTCTTTGACCATGCCTGCTGTAGCTCTTCTCAGGAGTTCTTCAGCCTCCCAGAGGTGTCCAGTTCATTTCCCAGGCACTCATATCTGTCAACATGTTTAGTCTTCATCCATCTTGGGCTCTGAAAACATTCAGGTTCCCTTCCCCTCTTCCCTGTCCCTTACCTGGCAGAATCACAGCTTTAAGCTCATCTGTTCATCAGATAAATTAAAAAATCCTGGAGAAAACAGTTGTACTCACTGGTTTCTCTTTAAACCAACAGTTCCTCAATTTGGTTCACGTGTTTGGTTCCTAGTCTCTAAAACAACTGGTCCCAGCACCCAGCTTCTCAAACCTCTTGGAGAAACTCCCTATTCCTCCCCAAACCAGCTCTGCCCACCTATAGGAGTGAATCTCACTCCCCATCCTCTTTCTTCCTTGATGGAATGACTGCAATGTCTCTGTTCCTAGCCTTGCTTTGGAAAGGCAAATGGAGTCTTTTACTTGTGCTCTGGACCCATCCCCATGCCTTTGTAAGGCTTTTTTTTTTAAATTTTGTTTTGTTTTTAATCTTCTTTAACTCTCTTGTTAGATCTCTCTTGTTAGGAAATGCTATGCATGCCCCTCACCAATTTCTTCTCTCACTGCTCTTGTAGTTGATTTTCCTGAAAGTGTTGTCTTTGGTGCTGTCTTATGGTTTTGCTTCATGGAGTTTCTTTAGCTACTGTTTTCTGTCTGTTTGTGTGTTTGTTTGTTTTTTAAGAGTGCTACTGTATTGAATGTAATGCAGTAATATTAACTTAAATTTTATGATCTCTAGTAAAATTGTTTCATAAGTTTGTCCTTTATAATTAATTTTTTTTATCTCTTTTTAGGCACAGTAATAATGGCAAATAGGTATAGATTTCTGTTTGGTCATTGTTGAGTGTTGTGCCAACTCTTCTGTAATTCTCTTTCTTTTAAATGTGAGCTTCTCCTTAAACGTTCTTTATTCTTATTCGCCTCTACCAGGATTGAGCCCAGAGACTGACTTAATTAGCAAATTGTGATTCCAGTTAAGCTTCATAGTTTTCTCATCATGACACTTCTTGGAAGCAAACTTACTTTGGAGAGACAATTCAAAACTGTACCTGCGTATTTTGACAGGCACCACAGTTCTCTGCAGGGACCTGAATGAACACTCTCTTCCCTCCCTCTGCTCATTCCATGTCTGTGTGCTTCATTAGCTTTCATAATTGAGTCCATGGTGTCATACTCTAGGATTCACATCTGTGGCTCTTTTGGAACATTCACTGGAAGCAAAGGGTCCTGTAAAGTTGGACAAAAATAACAAAGCACTTAAAAAATACAAATCCAACAAAGACTTGGGGGAGAAGAGGAGCATGAAGGCTAAGCCTGAGGAGATAGTAGATAGGTGCTTATGATTCCCTTTCAAGGCTGAGACAAAAAGAGCTGCCTTGAATATTGTCTCTCCAGGCAGGTGATAAGTTATTGTTGAATGAGACTGTAATTATAGTGGATTGCTTTCCTCACAAACATAAATATAAAACAAAGTACTCCCTCTCTCTGAATGGTTACTTCCTGATTGCAGAATGGGTAAAATTTTAGATGATCCATCTCTTATTAATCCCACAGTGCAAAATAAATGAGACTTATTTATGCTTGCAAATCAAATTGCCATAAAAGGTTATTTCAATAGACAGAGGCAAAATCATAATAAAATAATTTAGTAAAATTGGGAGCTAAGAGTATGCTTAATGGAACATGATTAGATTTAATTTTCTTACTATTTCCATCATTAAAGCTCCATTATCTTTTCTGAGACCTCATTTAGGCTCCCTGCCACACTGCAGCCCAGGCATTTCTGGGGAGCACAGAGAAGCCTGCAAGTTCCATTAAAAAAACAAAAATAGCTAATAATGTTGTTCTTTCATTTTTGCTATTTGATATCAATGCCTGAGCTTCATATAGTCCCCTTTAACCCTGTCTCTTGAAAGCCATAAGTATCATTACCTAAGAGCTTTCCCACCAAAGAAGTCTGATGCTAGAGTTGAAAACAAAACCAAGATTTACTGATGAATGCCTCCAAAATGTAGAGGCTCTCAGATATCTTATGAATCCTGTAGTTATCCCTCCACCTTCAAACGTATCTACAGACAAATCATTTGTGGAGAATAAGAGAATCAGTAACAGTAGGAGCCTTTTACATATTGTAAAACTGATGATATTTATAGTTAAGAATTGGGCTTATAATGGTGAACTTCGGTGGTATGTACAGACATTGATCTATCAATTTGCACACCTGAAATTTATAAAGTGTTATAATTCAATGTTATGTGAACAAAATTAAAAAAAATTTTTTTCCTTATACCTTAAAAACTTCCAAAGAGTGTTTGCCCCCTCTGTCTGATGTAACTGAGGAGAGAGCGGGGGTTTCTCCAGCCTGAGAGGATCTAGTTAACTCAATAGGAACTCAGCATCCAGGAGTCCACAGGCCAAGTGAAAATGTGAAGCCAGATGTTGAGGTCAGGAAAGGAGGGCTGACTGGAGGTGAGCTGCACTGAGGGAAGCTGTGGGCCTGATCATGAGGTAATGTAACTGACATATGATTTATAATGAGAGCATATTTCTAATTTGTTTGTCATGCTTCTGTATCCCAGGAAATAACTATCCAAGGCACTGTCATTAACAATGCAAGATTTAGTGTGGATTCCAAACGTGTTAGTCAAGTATTCAGAACAATCAATCTCAGGTGCCACTGTGTAACATCTCTTCAATTGCAAGTTCCTAAGTCCCACAGGACTGTGGCAGACAGTGTCTGTGCTCTTCTTCAAATTCTAGATCTCTTTCAAGTCTGCCGACTCTTCCTTCCCAGTTCCATTCATTCCCTTCTGGCCTAAAAATCATTCCTGATTTCAGCTGACCAAGGTCTCAGCTCCAGGATGGGGGAGAACACCTCTGGGCCAGATGAACACATAGGCTGTTCCTTCTACCCTGCTACCCAAGGGTGGGTGGGTGCAGGATCTAGGAGGGCCTGGCATATGCTGATCTTCCCTACAGATTGCTGAAGGATTGACTTTTGATTGTGTGCAAAGGGGATTATTTTTTATTTTAAAATAGTGTACTCTGTTTTTTGTTACTGCAAGAGGACTCCAGCTGGGGAGACTACTCAAATGATGGATAATCAGCAGATGGTCACATAGTTTTTTGTGAAGGATTTCTTGTGTCTGTGTATAGGTATATGTTTCTTATTTTACAATGTTTATAATTTCGTATGAATATTCTATTAGCATTTAAAATTTTTTACATTTTGTATTTTTTGAGGTAACATTAGTTTATAACACTGTAAATGACTTAGAGGTATGGATTCATACATTTTCATGTGTATCACTTCCATATCACACCCCCTTTTTTTCCTCTTTTTTTAATGTGAAGTTTAGCTACAATCCATTGATTTTTGTCCAGGTCTGGTCTGTGTTTTCTGTATTATAAAATTCGGTGTTTGAGAAAACAGTAGTTCAAATTCTTGTCCTCCTGCCTGCCCTCCAATATTTATGTGCTGAGAAGTTGAACTTGGTGATGATCGTTACAATGTCTGTGACTCATCTCCATTATGGTATATAGGTTTCTGAAGCAGGGCAGGATCCTGAGAGTTTTTTCTTACAACTACCACAATTTTTTTTTTGCTCAGAGATTGATGAGTGCACATTCTGGGAGGGGACAGACGGGGCCATCAATCTTGGTCTAAAACTTATATTTGAACAAGTTTTGGCACAGTCCACAATATGTTTTTGAGACTGTGCAGAAATGTTGTTTGTAGTCAGAAGCCTAGAAATTGTTGGAATTTCACATTATTTAACCTCGCATTCAAATATGCATTTGGAAAGATGCAGCATTGGGTGTCATATCAGAAGATGCTGGAATGGAAAGCACCTTGCAGGTTAGCCAGAGTCTGGCAGATCACTTCTTCCTTGGCACCCATTGCTGCCTCCTTTTTTAGGCCTGCTCCTTGCTTCCAGTGGAGCCGCAGTTCTGCACCTGGACCAGACAGCTGATGCAAATGGACAGACTTGGTGCTCTGTTTCCATAGTTCTCAGGGGAAGGCCTGGCCTGCCTGGCTTCAAGCAGTGTATTTCTAGCTGCCTAAAATTTTGCTTCTTTCCCTGCTTCTAATGTATTTGGAAGTGGCTACTGGATACTATGGTTCAGTTATTGCTGTCAGCATTTGTGTTCCGTCTCTCTGTCTTTGATATTTTTGTCTTTCATGAAACCCAGAACCTACATTTTTGTTGACCTTCTGAGCACAGGGATGTGAAATGCTTCAGAATTGAAGCTATATTAGCTTGTTACTTGTTCCTGAGAGATGAGATTCTAAACTAGCCTATACGATTGGTTAATAATAAACCCCAGTACTTTGTGAGTAGCACATGTGTGTCCATGAAGCTTAGGGGCAACTTTGCTTGCCTTGTACTCCCTAGCTCACGTACCCCTCATTGTCATGCATGCCAACAGAAAGGAGGATTCCATGCCAGCCTGTCAGCCATTGGGAACAACACATCTAGTCTTCTACCACTCATCAACATTCATATACAGTAAGGGCTATGACACCGTTACTTTGTGTACTCGTGGGTGGCCAGGGAGAGTATGGTAGCAAGAAAACAATCCCTATGCTGTGTGCTATGAATTGAGAAACAGCTTGAAGTACCTGGAGAGAATCACTTGCTTTTCTGCTCCCTGTCTGTTGAGAGTGGTCTGGGTAGTGTGGGGGTTGACACTAGGCTGTACTAACATGCAGGGAGAAGAGGTACTCTCTGCACCTTCCTCTGTAATGCTGGTCAGCCTTTGGAGGTACTGAGTGGTCAGAAACATGCCAAGATTGTTGACTCACTTTTAGTTCCCGATTGAGGTGAACAGCAGCCTTGGGATGCAGAGACCTTTTGACTTAGCACTTGCAGGCTGCGGCTTGTACCCTGAGCTGAGCCTTACTGCATCATTTCTCCTTCTTGTGGAAATCCAACTTCCCTTCCTTTCTTCCCTCCTTTCATTCTTTCCCATCTCTCCCCTTCTCCCTTCAGTCTTAGTCTCCGAGTTGCTTGAGAAAAATTTGACAGCACTATCTTGATATCTAAGTGCTTAAAACTGAAGCTCATTTGGTGGCATATAAGAGTGAAAGTATGAAAACATGATAGCCTTCCCTTTGCTTTCTCCCCTGCTTCCTTCAGATTCAAAAGATTCTCATGGGTGAGAGGAACTATAGCTTTGATGTGGAAACAATGACTGTGGCCAAATGGGCACCCAGAGGAGTCTCGGACACCTGGTGTTGTAACTAAGGCCCTCATGGGTATTTGTCCTAAAAATGTTGAAAGGAGCTTCATTTTTCTGCTGACACCTACCCTAATTTGGCCTAAGAAATTTGCTTAAGTTCTTAATTTCCTTCTAGACTTTAGAAATGGGGACTGGCAAATGAACTTTTTGGTTTTATTTTGGGTAGGGGTTCAAATTGGTCCATGCCTGAATCTTTTGTAATCTTTTTTTTTTTTTTTTTTTTAACCTAGCTCATTCCCTGCTTTGTTTCAGGATCTCTGGGTATTCTGCCACTTTATTCTTTCTCCCAAATCTTTTCCCAGACCAAGATTCTTTGACCCTTCCCATGTTGTCCAACATGACTCATGTTCTCACTGCCCAGTTTATGGTTTTACTTATGGTATCTTTTAGTTCCAGTTAATTAAAAACAAATTCCAACAAGAACACAAAATATTATCTAGGAGGTAAAGAATTCCTGAATTTTATTCCATTGCGACCAATTAATTTTCCAAGATGGCATAGTTTCTATCATTGTAGGGCCGAGAATGAGCATCTCCAGTGTTCCAAAGTGATCATAGAAACATAACCCATTATTAAAAACAAAGGTGATTGCCCTCTGTTACTTAGGTTGAGGGTAGACTTGTGATCATGCTTGAAAAATACCAATTACAGCAAATTCCAGAGTGAGTTACAAAATCTGAATTGTCTTAAGCTGCGGATTTTTGAACACCCTATCTCCATGTGTGTAGTTTCTCTGATCTCTAATTTGTTATCTGCTCAGAATAATTTATTGGGAAAAGATGTTCCTTGTTCATAATTCCAAAAATGTGAGTTGACTAGGCTTTCCTATCACTTCTGTAGAGACAACCTTCTGTAACAAGATCTGGTTGAAAAATCCTATCAGATCCTGAAAATGTTGGCTTTTGGAATGTAGCATTTTGAGGTGTTCTCACTTCAAGAACAGCCCACCTTGATGTTAAGGATAAAAGCTGGCTTATTAAAGGAAGTATTAAGGCAACCCAGCAGCCCTTGCAGTCCCAGGGAGAAATGTTTATAGTATTATTTCAGTGTGTGCAAAAAATGGTCGTAATTTTTTAAAAGGATAGAAGAGCTCTGTAGACATGTCTATAGAGTAGACATACAGATGATCATTAGGCACATGAGAAAAAGCTCTATCAGGGAAAAGTAATTCTAATTACAATGAGATACTATCCTCACACCTGTGAGAATGGCCCTTATCAAAAAGAACAGAGATAACAAGTAATGGTGACATAGATCTACTGTCAGATTCAGCAGTCCCCACCCCAGGTATCCACTCAAAGAATGCAGAAACATTAATTTGAAGGCATGTACACACTACTGTGTTCATTGTAGCTCTACTTTAATATCAAATTATGGAGACAACCTAAGTTAGCAATATCAAATGGAGGGTTAAAGAAGATGTGGTATACTCACAGTGTAATACTACTGAACAATCAAAAAGGCAAACTCATGGATGAAACTTGAAATGAGTCAGAGAGACAGACACCTGTTGATTTTTCTACAGGGAAACAAAGCTTGACAAAACTAAAGAAAGCAAAGCTAGTAATTTTATAGAAGAGTTGATGCTACTAGAGGGGTCCAGTGGGGGGTGGTGTGCTAACATACATCTGAGAAAGGTGAATCTATACTCTCAATCTCCTACAATGGTGTAAACCAGTGTTATCTCAGTAAAAAAATGCAAATAAATGAAAATATTGCTATTAGCCCTTTCAAGCTATCTTTTTGACTGAACATACCCTGATGTGATTTGTAGACTTGTAAAGGCAAAATGAATTGATAAGAAAGGAAGCTGCACTTGTGAGTTTAGGTCCTGGCACTACACCTTATATTTCCTTTTAGTGGCTTCAGTTTATCTTTAAAATCAAATGATTGAACTAGAAAGTCCTCTAATACTGCCAAAGTCTGCTAGTGTATGACTTTAACTTTGCTTCAGGTTTGTATGAGACCAAGGAGCTCTTTTCTCAGCCCACTTTTCTTTGCTTTCCACCATTCCTTTATGTGCTTCAAAACCCTAGGTTTAAAAAACTTCTCGCCAAGTCTCATTTAAATTCTTTTCCATTAGCATTTACCTTATACCCCTTTTGAGACAGAAACTGTAAATACCAACATCTGGTAAGCTCCCACAGTTAAAAAACAAAAAAACAAACAAAAACTTAAGCTCAAAAAAAATTAAGGTAAATGGCTTAGATCACTATGTATGATTCAGAAATTCAGGGTTCTGCTGACTTGGGCCAGGGCTCCTATGCCACGGTACTTATTGACTTCTAGGACACTCTTAAGATAATTGTATTTCTCTTTCCATTCCTTTTCGCCACGTGTAATATTTTCTTTCTTTAAACTAGGAAATGTCTTTATATTTGCAAGCAATTATCTTTAATGGAAAATCCCATTACATTTGTGTCAACATCTTTCAAAATTTTTGAAGTGTACATTTTCCATGCTGATTCAAGTGCTTCATGAATTTTGGCAAATATTTAGCTTGTGGGAGAGTTTATATATTTTATTTAAAGCAAAACGATCTGCACTTCTCATTTACTGTGAGCATTATTCAAAAGTAAGTATATGTGCTGATGGAAAACTTTTTGAGGGAGGTCATTTTTGTTTCTGAAACAACCCTACAACTATTGTGTAGCAGATTCTTAGGCCTGAATGACTTTTTATTGTCTGTGTAATTGAGGCAGCTTCCAGTCACTGACAAGATAATTTATTGAAGGAGCAGCTCTCATGCTGTATTTCCCTTCCCCAGTTATATTCACCCAAGCAGCTTAGAGCAAGATTTTTTTTTTTTTTTGGTTAATTTTCCAGAGGCCCTGGAGGTCATTGGACACCACACCTAGACCCTGGGGACCCCATCCAAAAGCCCGGTTCTTCCTTCAAAGGTTGGATGGATATCATGAGTGAAAGGAGGAGCCAGTAGTCTGAGTGCGGTGGGTAGGTGCTGGATGAGGAAGGTGAGGAGGAGATGAGCACACTGCCAACATGTGCAGAGCAGCCTGATAAGCTCCTGTCTGTCTCTGCCTCCTGCCTCTGCTCTGGGCTTCTATTTTGCACAGATAACCGTGTTATGGGGCAGCTTGGCCTGTCTGTCAACACTCCAAGCAGACAGCAGAAAAAGGCCAAAGTCCTTCCCCAGGGACCCTGGTCCTGGCAGCTTCCCTTCGCTCTGTGCCAGGGTTCTCCTGCTGAGCAGCCTTTACACGGGCCCACTGTGCTTGCCTCAGGCTTCGCGCCCTTTGGGAGCCCAGAGGACGGGCACTTCTTGCTAAAAGCCTAAATAACGTTAAAGGACAGGACAGGGAGAGCCAAGTGACACAATTAACCTGCCAGAACGGCATCCACAGCATGCTGCCATAGGTGCTGACTGACGACTGGAATTCTAATGCCAGCTCTGCATACTGAGTGGCGAATGGTATCACTTGATCCAAATGCTCCCTCCGTGCCTGCTGGAGGTGTCTCTAATAATAACTTGTATCTGCTGCTGCTGGAGGGCCTCTATACTGTTAGTCAAATTTAAAAATTCTTTTCTCTCATGTCTTCAACCAGAAAGAGGGAGGGAGGCCTTCACATGAGAACGAATCAAATAAAAGAAAGTCCTGAACGCTAGACCTCAGGGCAAGCGTATCATGTGTTTCTGACTGCACATGGGAGAAGAGCATGCTTCAAAGTTCTCCCTCAGCATTCTCAGAGACCACTAACCCCCCAGAAACCCTGACCATGGGGCTGTGTAACTGCTTCAGAGCTGGCAGAGCAACTGACCCTTGCCGATTAACCCAGCCCTCACTTCATCCTAATGCAAGCTTTGCCACATTGGATACCCATCTCCTGGCCTTTCTTTCTGGGAAATCCTCTGTGAGGTAAATGAGTAAGTTCATTTTTAATCTGCCTCCTTTCCGTTTACTCAAGCAAGTTCTTTTCCCTGTTCCCCACCCCCAGGGGTCAGTATTCGGCTCAATAAATCATGAGCATATTTCCAAAATCACAATGTAACATTCCCCTGGGATTGAAAATCTTGGGACCACAGGAGACTCTTCTGCCATTTCCGGACTCTGTGGTCTCATCTTCCCTCAGGCATCTGAATGCCGGTTCTGGACACAGCTAGCCTGTGAGAAGCAATGTGTTCCGCCTTGGGCCTTCTGGAGACCCCAGTGTCTCCTGGACCAGCAGCTCCCAGATTGGAGCTCCATGGGTGGAGATGATTCTCTGCCACTTTCTATGTGTCTGCCTAGAAGTTGAGGTGTGACTGAAAAGTTGAGATTGCACCCTTTGATCCTAGGCAGAGGGTAAGTGGGGAGAGGTTGAGGAGCACCGGGGGACTTTGTAGCTGATTGGGTGTAAGAGTCAAGAGAGAAGCAGCTGTTTGGGTGACTCCAAGTTTTACAACTGGTGGCTGGGCAGATCCTGAGCACCACTCATTGAACTAGGAAAAAGAAAATGAGGGACCATGTGGTGTGGGGAAGGGAGATGTGCTGACCTTGCTTCAGATGCCATCGAGCTTTGAGGTCCCTGTGGAGACAGCCTTGTGAAAAATCAGTAGTAAGAAAATGTGTCCTCTTCTCTGAAGTATATTTCATTTGATTGCTTTGAAGACCTTTTTTTTTTTTGTGAGCACCAGATATTTAGGAATCTGGCCACGGAGGACAGTGTACAGAAAGGAAAGTGAGTGGCCATCCAACCCATTCTGTCCTGACAGCGCTCTCGGCTCCTGGGAGCATCCTGCAGAGCAGCGTTCCTTCTTTTTCCCTGAAATGTAATCTAAACATTTATGTCGGGTGTTTATTTCTAGAGTGTGTTTGTTTCTAAATATACAGGATGTGTTGTGTGTTTATTTCAAATAGACTTAGATTTCATGTGTACAAAAGCTCAACATGCATGGATACTTCTGCCTTTCATCCTACTGTTGACGTCTACGCTCCTTAGGAATCGTGGCTGACTTTTAAATTCTGACGCTCAGGTGTGGCAGGGGACAGTGGTGCAGTTTGTGGTCACTGTTGGTCATTAATTTCATTTCCTACCCTGAGGGTTCAGACCCTGCCAAGCTTTCTACTCCAGACTTCTGAAGTCTGTTACCAACTTTTACATCCTTAGATATTAGAGTGTAGCACTGTTTACAGTGAAACCACTTTGGGAAGGCTGGTCATTTTTTAGTGGTATTTCCTTGCTGTGCCCTTGGTATTTCAGAGCTGTCCTCTTTAAGCACTGAAGCAATTAGTTTTGAGAAAGCTGATTCTTCAGGGTCCAGTGCTCTCCTGCCTTTCATTTGCTGAAGCTGTACATGCTAATGAAGTTGTTTCATCTATGTTGCCAAACACTAGAATTTTGCTGCTTCAATTCTAATTATCTCTACTGGCAAATGCTATGTTTTATTAGAACTCTCAAGTGCTCTGTTTATTAAATGCCCATACACTGTGGTATTAGGTACACAAATTAGGTCAGCTGTATTTATTGATGGGTTATGGATGAAGGAGTTAAATATTTTTGTCATAATCTTAAAGTGCAGTAGGATGGTCTTCCATGACATTGGGATACCAGTTCCTTCTCCCATGAGCTCAGCTTGCTTTCTTACCTGTCAGCCAATGGTAACAGCCACTGTCTGAATAATGTGGCTATTAAGGGTGACTCTAGAATTTATTTTCATTTTAGGATGGTGGGGGAGTGGGTGGGTAATACACTCTTTTTGTTCATGTACATGTCTGGTACCTATATCTTTCTTTCTGGATTGTATATCTCCCAGAAGAGTGATCCATATTAAGGGCCCTAAAGAAACTTGAAGATCCCAGTTGTGGTGGCATGGACAGGGCAGGGCACTTTGGGTACATACTGTGGTACCTAGTAGCACACTGAAAGTAGTCAAGCCGTGCTCTGCATGCCAGGGTAGCACAGAAGCTGCTGGTGCCACAGGCCCTGCTGCAGGTCATCACCTGCTTCCTTCTCTTTGAACTGCTTTTCTAGCATACATCAGGATCACAATGACATGAACATCTTGCCTTTCCTAAGGAGACTTGGGATTGGCATTCTGTGAGGGTGCTAGGACTCAGGCATAGATCTTTTGGGGGGTAAACTTGCATGGGGAGACTTTCCTGGAGAGAAGCATCTGATAAAGACACAATTTCAAGCAGAATTGTCCTTCCCCTTCAACTCTGGCCTCTAATCTTTAAGTCAAATTTGTGGTTCCCGTTTCTCTTTACCCCAGCATTTATGATCTCTGGAAAGTTCTTGGGCCCTGCATATTTCTCCTCATGTTTCTTTTACCTTCATATAATCCTCTACTCTGAATTTAAGAAGTAAATACGATGTTTTTCAATGCATAATTTATCCCCTGCAGGCTAATATGGCTGTGAACAGCAAGAACAAATCTTATTAAAGTTGCTAAGAGAAATGAAATAATTCATTTTGCTAGAAGTTAATAGAAGTGTGCTTAATTCATATTTACACCTTCTCAACTGCTCTTTGCATGTATTTAGCATTCTTTCCGGGGAAAATTATGATCGCGGCCACAGCAGTAGCTGTCTCAGTTCCTCTGGAGAACTATATCATCATCTTGAGCAGGATAATTACTCTGTTCTGCATTCTCCCTCCCCTCTCCTGTGTAGGAAGCATGTATCTTATAAGAAGGAAGAGCACGCAAATATAATTATATCATAGTATTTTTATAAAGCCTCACTTTAAATTGAAAAATATATCCACAGTGTGAATGGTTTGAAAATCTAACAAATTGGACTTTTGGTGGTGAACTTCATAGTATATACAAATATGATTTTCAGTGAAGCACATTCAAAACTCATCTAGCATTATATTGCTGTGTTACTTCTGTTAAAAACAAAGAAGCGAAAAATGAAAGTTCTTACTAGTGGCTAGACCTGGAAAGGAACCATTTTTCTCAGTGTGTTTGCAGGGTTGGTTATTGGACTCCTTTTCTCTGCATCAAATGTTTTGTCCTGAGTATCCCCAGTAATAAGATTTCTGGGTGGAAGCTGCTGATAATCAGCATTACCCCTTAGCTTTCTACCTCTCTTAAGATTGAGTGGTGGGACTGGCAGAGGCCTTCATCTCTGAGACCTTCTGGTCCAGAGTTTCTCAGATTCTTGTTGACAAGAGTTTGATTATGGATTGTTGGTACTCAGGGTTATGGATGTTTGGAAAGTTGCCTTTTCTACTAAAGGATATTGTTGTGCAACAGGTGAAACCTCATGAGTACAAGGAAAAAACTGAAGGATGAACTTCATAGGACAAAGATAGTGACAAGAGTACCCTAGAGAAGGTGCATTTAATCCTAAAATGTATATATTGAAGGAACAGTGGATTTATCATGAGTAAGACCGACCTATATTTGCTCAGACTGGCCGTTGATCAAGGAGCTGTACGTGTTATTTTGCCAAATGGGACCAAAAAAAAAAAAAGATTTATTAGCTTTTCTCTTGCTCAAAAGAATAGGTTTCCTACATATCGTTAGTTACTTTATCATGAATAACATGTCGTGTCATCTTGGTGCTTATTAATCACCCCTTCCTTCAAGCCAACTGTAAGAATAATTAGATGAAATTGGTGGCAGACCATCGCTTCCACATTCATCTTCTTAAGCTGGTGTCAGAGAATCGCTCACATGCTAACTTCCGCTCTTCAGTGATGTCTCCAAATTAAGTTAGGAATGTTTGAGCGCTGGTGTATGGAATGCAAACCCCCTGTATCAAGCCGAGACAGAGATGGGGAGACTGTGAACTCAAGTGTCTCTCCTCATCGGCAGGTACACGTGTTAACAGGGTAGTTTCAGTGCCATGGATGATATTGGCATTTCTGTCCACTTTGGAGATGATTCGTCCATTGGGGCCTTCTGGCCACTCTAGCGGGTGACCTCATGAAGAGAATCAGGCTTCTGGAACTTGTGCTGTCTGCACTCTCACTGATCCCAAGGGCAGAAGGAACCGTAGAATAATGGGGCTCTCCCCGTCCCTTAAAACCTCTGCCCAAAAGAGTTTAATTGGCCAAAGCAAATCTCATGATGGTTTTCAGTTACCAGCGGGCAGGGAAGAGCCATCTTGTTACACAGCTGGGGGAAGGTAGTGGTAAGTCTCTCTGTACATTCATAATGACTGATTCACTAGCTTTTGGAAAATAGCAATAACATAAAGCTCTTGAGTCTGAAAAATAGGAAAGGGGGAAAGCACAGTGTAAATAATGTAAATAAGATCAGATAAGGTTTGTGAAGGTGTAAGGGAATGCTGTATATGCTCTCATTTGATTTGTTTGAAAGCTAGAATATTATGGATAATTTTCTAGGGAAATGGAGATGACCAAAATTGGGTCAGAGGTCTACTGGTAAGAAAAAAAATACCAAGTCCTGTTGTTTTTATTTGTTTATTTTATTAGTGTTTTTATTACTAAATCCTCTAGAAACAGATATTAAGGCAAAATAAATATTTATGAAATAAGAGATGAGCTATACCATCATGAACTTGATACTAAAAGTAGATGTGGATGTCACGCATAGGTTGCCAATTGTTGCAGCAGCTCTAAAGTGGTGAGCTAACAGGACCTAGTAAGAGTAAATGTCTCTCCTTCAAATCTTTTGTCACCTTCTAAAGGAGGCATGCCTACACTACCTTGTTTAAAGTTACAGCCCTCCCCTGCAGCACTCCAAACCCCTTTCTCCTGTCTTCTCCCAGGGCACATGTCACCTTCTAGCAGATCATATAATTATTTATCATCTCTCTTGTCTTCCCTCTCCTGCTGCAAGGTAAAGTCTGCCAGGGTAAAAGCATTTGTTTTGTTTCCTGATCGAAGTCAAGTAGCTACAACAGTTGGCATTTAGGAAATAATTTGTTGCAGAAGTGAATTAGTTCTAAGTGCAACATGGAATTCTGGAAAATAGAAATGTGAAGGAAGTATGTAAAACCAAGCATATTGGTATTACATTGTGTTAATTGACAATGATAAATGTGCCTTGGTGTCAGGTGAGATTTTAAAATCAGGCAGAGTTGGATGAGGGTATTTGAAAACTTGATTCTTTGCATACTTTCTGTAATGGTCAAGTTATTTTAAAAGGAATTTTGGTTCCAAATAATTTAGTCTGAATAATAAGGTGCTCCAGCATTTAAAAAGTAAAATCTCATTTCTCTTAAAATTACACTTTCTCAATGATTCTGACCATGACCACATAATTTAAGAGTTTATGTAGCACCCCTCCCTGTGAATTCTCTACCTCTCTTTTCTAATCATCATCATCATCATCATCATCTTCCTCCTCCTCCTTGAAATAGCATTTGTTATCTTCTAGTGCATTATACATTGACTTATGCCTGTTGTTTGTTCTTGTTTGTGTCTGTTTGTGTGTATTCAAGGATAGGGAAGCTTCTCTTCTGTAATAAGTACCCAGAACAGTGCCTGGCACAGAGTAGCTATTCATTATTGGTTGAATGGATTAGTAGGTATGGTTTGTTTAAAAAGAAAAAAGAAAAAACAAAACAAGCCAGCAAGTGATATATTTGTGTGTATGTGCAAATGAATTAAAAGACTAAATGGAACCAACTGCATTGATCTGCCTATTACTGTTCAATATGGAACTAGTTAGCACAGTAGTCCAGAACAGGGCTAGAATTGGCATATGGAGGGGAGACTATGGCTTAACCCAGAGTCTCCTTTCTTTTGGTACCTGTGTGCCTGGCTTACCCTACCCAGGCTTTCAAGACTTCCTCTTTATTTTCATATAATCTAAAATTTTGCAATTTCAGTTATACTGTAATTTAGTCTTTTGAAAGTTCAGAGAAATAAAAAAGGGACAAACCTAAAGCAAGTTACTAAGAGTTCATAAAAATTACAAGGAAATCATCTTGTTTATCTTTAAAATGTAAGACTGGGAATTAATCATTGTCCCTGTTCTCTTTGGGACCAAAGCTACTCCTGCTTTTTAATGTCAAGTGTAGAGGAAAGTGAAAGTCACTCCTCTTGGTCCCAAGTATAGTTTATAACACGGATGCAGAAATGCAAGAAATCATAGCTAACATGGTTGTCAATATATAACACTAAAGTAGAAAAATATTAGGACCCATTTACTCAAACTGCAGAAATATTTCCTTAAGTAGTTTTTTTTTTGAGATTAGGTCTTGCTATTTTTGCACATGGAACCATAGGCTCATGTTGCCCGGGGTACCACAGACTCAAGCAATCCCCAGCCTCAACTTCCCAGGCAGCTGGAATTACAGACGTATGCCAACATGCCTAACTATTTTTTGGGCTGTGTTTTCCTGTTGTATTTCCCCAAGCGGAACTCGAATCATGATCCCTAGCCCCAGCCGCTTCATAGGCTGAAGCTTACAGGCACAAGCCATTGTGCCCGACTAGTAGTTTTCTTTTGTGATCTCAGCATCACTTTCATGTGTGGGAGTGCCTTAACAAAAATGGATTTACTTCATTAAGTTGCAAAAGGATAGTCCTTTTGCTGTCTGCAAGAGGGAGAGGATGGAGGTCATTTGATCATTTATCTTTATTATGATGTAATTGTATCCCTATATGGTTATGATGAAAATTATGATCTATTCCAGGAACATCGGGAGAATATTCTTGGTAACACCATGCAAAGTGTGATTGCATTGCTCAACAATATGGTTACCTGCAAAGATTCGAATATGAAGCTACTTTATGAACAAGGTAAATGGTTTTTAGAATTAAATCTTTAATTCTGTTGAGTTTTGCTGTTTTGTAAATCTCAATCTTTGTAAATCTCATAGTAAAGAGTCAAGAAGTAGTAGTTAAAGTGACTCGAATGAAATAGTCTAAGGATCAACAAATATCAAAATGTGTTTAGATCATAGTAGTTTCCTTAAGTTAATTCATTCCCCTTCATGACACAAAGTCAATAATCATTGCTTAAAGATTATAAACCAAAAACCAGAAGTTGAAGCATGGCATTTAGACTCATCACTGCCAATCAAAATAAATACAGCCAAAAGCTTCTTAGAAAATGAGATTAGATGGATTGATGGTGATTTTATATTTTAGGCATATCTACAATACTATAACTTTTAAGCTGGTATTTTTTAGAACAATTTGATTTCAAACAAAAATGAGGGAATGGTACAGAGATCATCCATATAACCTCTGCCCAAACACACATGCTTAACCCCTTTCATTGTAATATCACACACCAAATGGACATTTTTAAACAAAGATGAACCCAAAGTCCACACACTTTAGGGTAAGATCTATTCCCTTCACTCTTGGTCATTCAGTGGGTCTAGACAAATGTGTAGGGATTTCCATTCATCTTTATAATACTATACAGAGTATTTTCACTGCCTTAAAATCCCTCTGTGTATTTGCATTTTAATGTCTATTTCCTGTGCTTCCCACCTCCACCCTTGAGAACTTCTGAAGTTTTTAATGTCCTAGTTTTGCCCTTTCCAGAATGTCTTACTGTTGGAATCATGTGATATGTTGCTGTTTCATATTGTCATCGCTCGGTAATAAGCATTTCATATCCCTTCCTATCATTTCATAGCTTGATAAGCTCTTATTATTAATACTTAATAACAATATACTGTCTGAGTCTACCAGTTTATCCATTCGAATACCTACTGAATATGTCTTGGTCACTTCCAGGTTTTGGCAACTGAATAAAACCATTGTAAACATCAGATTTTTGTGTAGATATAAATTTTTTTTGGTAAATACTAGGGAATTTGATTGCTACTCATGCTAATCTTTTAATTATATAAGTAATAATCAAACTATTTTCCAAAGTGGCTGTACTACTTTGCATTTTCACCAATCATAACAGAGTTTCTGTTACTCAACATCCTCACCACCCACCATTTGGTGCTTCAATGTTTGGGTTCTAGTAAATATGTAGTGGTGCCTATTTATTTTAATTTGCATTTCCCTCATGACGTGTGATTTAGTTTTTTTTTTAATACTTTATTTATATATGAATTTCACATCTCCGTGATCTCTGGGGTCTCCCCCCCAAGTTGTGTACTTCAATTTGATTGTTGGCTTGTTTTGACTTTTCTTCATGGATTTTTGTTTCTTTCCCATGTCCCATATAGTAGTGAAACCATTTGGTTTCTGTTTTTTTCATTTTGACTTGTTTCTGCTAATATGAATTCTTCTAAGTCCATCCATGTTATCATAAAATCGTCTAATTTGTCATTTTTAATTGATGAGTAATATTCCATTGTGTATATATACCACATCTTTTTCATCCAGTCATCTGTTTTGGAACATTTTGGTTGCTTCCATGTCCTTGTAATTATAAATAGTGCTGCAGTAAACATCCAAGTACAGGGGTCCCTTTGTACCCACGTTGAAGTCACCATTGGGTAAATTCCCAGGAGAGCAATTGCTGAGTCAAATAGTAGTTTCATTTTCATTAATATGAGGACCCCCCATACAGCTTTCCATAGAGGTTGGACCAGTTTACATTCCCACCAGCAGTGTAAGAGTGTCTCCTTTTCCACATCCTCGCCAGTACCTGTTGTTGCCCATTCTTTGGATGTGGGCCATTCTTACTGGTGTAAGGTGGTATCTCATTGTGGTTTTGATTTGCATTTCCCTTATTGCTAGTGATGTTGAGCAATTCTTTTTTTAAAAATTTATTTATATATAAATTTCATATTATTGCGATCCCAGGGATACGTTGAGTATTTCTTCATGTGCCTGTTGGCCATTTGTATTTCCTCTTTGGAGAAGTTTCTTTTTAGTTCTTCACCCCATTTTATGATTGGGCTTTTTGTTTTGCTTTTGCTTAATTGTGTGAGTTACTTGTGGATCTTCGTTATTAAACCCTTATCACTCTTGTGGAGGGTAAAAATTTTTCCCCATTCAGTTGGGCTTCTTTTAGTTTTTTTCTGTCATTTCTTTTGCTTGACATGTGATTTGGATCACTTTCTCATCATTTGCCATCTGTACATCTTTCCTGTTGATGGTGATATCTCTCAAGGTTTTTGTCATTTCTTGATCAGGTTCTTTGTTTTCTTATAATTGCATTTTAAGAATTCTTGTTTGTTTGAATGTTTTATTAGATGTCATTTGCAAATATTTTCTTCCATTTGATAGCTTGCTTTCTAATTCTCTGGATATTCTCCTTTGCAGAATGTAAGTTTTAAATTTTATGAAGTTCCAATTATTCTTTTGTGGATTGTGTTATATCTGGGGAGGGATCACCATACCCAAGATCATTTGGGTTGTCTCCTATGTTGTCTTCTAGGAGTTTATAGTTTGCATCTTACAGTTAGATCCATGATCCATTTTGAATTAATTTTTGTGAAGGTATAAGTTCTGGTACTCACTGTTTGTTTTTGCATGTTGATAATCAGCTTAGCCCCCTGTTTTGAAGAAATTGCTTTTACGTCACTGTTGCCTTTGTTCCTTTGTCATTTAACTATGTTTATGTAAGTCTAGTCTGGGCTCTTTATTCTGTCTATTGATCTGTCTATTCTTCTGCCAATACCACACTCTCCCGATTGCTGTGGATTTATAGTAAGTCTTGAAGTCAGACAGCATCAGTCCTCCAATTTTGTTCCTCTCCTTCAATATTGTGTTATTCTGGGTCTACCTTTCCATATAAACTCTAAAATCACTTTGTCAATATCCATGAAATAACTTGCAGGATTTTGATTGAGTTTACATTGACACCTATAGATTAATAGTGTAACATTTTAAGTCATGTGTGTGTTCTACTTTTATATTAATAAAAATAAAAGGTTTCATTTGAATTATTCATAAAACTAAGATCTTGAATAAAATCAGTCATTGAATAAAGTAATCAAATCACTAGTCTGATTTCCCACCACCCCTTCATAATTTTGACTTCTTTTTCTATATTGTAATTATTCCTGTTTATCTTTTTCTTACTCCAAGAAGTATATACATTTCCAGCAACAATAAATATTGCCAATAATTATTATATAGAGATCATCACTCTTTACTTTTATTGAGATATGGTTGACAATATAGCACAGTGTCAAGTTTAAGGTGTAGAGCATAATAAGTTAATATTTGTCATTTTGCATACAAAAAGGAAAAATTGCATAAAAACTCAATGTCTATTCTCTTAAAAATTTTCAAATGTATGTTACAGCAGAAGTTACTATATTTATCATGTTATGACAGTGCATTCTTAGTACTTTATCTTCCTGTTGAAAGTTTAGATCTTAAATCTTTCCTTAAAGTGAGGGTAATGCCTTAGATTTCAAACCATGTCTTAAAGTAAGAGTTAAGCTGTTGAACTAAGAAATGGACCGTTAGAGACTTACCTTTAAGGAGACCACAATTAAACCATAGGGGGTTAAAATTTTTAACCTGACCAAGTAAAAGTGCTTTTTAAAATATGACTATGCAATCCAAACTTTTACTATATATTATACACAATGACCAACATATGACCAAATTTTAGTAGATATGAACCATTAGCTAGAAGATGACTCATAACAATAAGAAAGCATAATATCAAATAAGAATCAAGAATAACATATGAGGCTTTTAAAACAACTGTTAGAAATGTATCGCAAGTCAAGAAGAATAGAGGGACAAAATGTGAAGAGAAAAGGAATTTCACCAAATGAGAATTCCTGGTTGGGCTTACCAGCTGATTAAAAACTATCGAAGAAACAATTAATACAAATTGTCCCATTGAGGGGCGAAGAGAAAACATTTTTAAAAATCAAAGTATCATCAGTGGCTTGTGGAACAGTAGTCATGCTAATATATGTGCACTGGAATTTCAGACACAGAAGAAAATGGGACAGAAAAAAATAACTAAGAAAAAAATAATTAAGGCAAATTTGGTGAAAATATTTGTTTGTAAATCCAAGAAGCTGAGAAAAATACCTAGCAAGATAAAAAAAAAAAAGTAAACAAGCAGAAACCACCTAAGCACATAAATAGCCAAACTTCTGAAAATCAAAAATAAAGCCTCAAAAGTATCCAGAGAAAAATGACATATCATGTAAAGGAGGTGAGCAATACACATGGTGACTGATCTCCTGCCAGAAGCAGTGGAGGCCAGAAGAGTGAAAAAACATCTCTGAAGTGCTGAAAGAATAAAATTTGCCAATCTAGATGTTTATATTCAGTGAAAATATCCTTTAAAAATGAGGGCGAAATAAACTGGCAATTTGTCAGTGGCAGACCTGCCTCACAATAAATGATAAATTAGGCTTTTCAGGCTAAAGGGAAGTGATAGCAAATGAAAGCTCAAACTCACATCTACGGAATGAAACCAGGTACGCAAGAAAGATAAATATGTACTTAAATCCAAAGAAAAGGCTCCTTTTCCTTCCCTCTGAAATTTCTTAAAAGAAACCTGACTAGGCACACTTTGAGAATGATACATTGAAGATCTCAATAAATTGGCCCTTCCATTAAAAACAAAAAAAAACCTGAAAAACATTTTAGCATTAAACTTTGTGAACTTTGGAAATGATGAAATTACTAAAAGCTTGCAACAGCATAAGGAGATTTATTCAAGTGTTTATTCAAGATGAATGCCAGCAATTAGCAGGTGCTCTGGTTGATGTTAAGCTCCAGGGCAGAGCTGTGAGCTGCCTGGATCTTGAAGGTATTCTTAACACTCACTTAAACACAGCCCCTTGGCAAAGGATGGAAGACTTATTGATTCCAGTCATTTGAGGAAATTTCTAGCTAGTCTTTGGTTGGCTACTAAGCTAAATGAACAGACACATCTGTGACCAGATACTATGGGGAATACGAACTTAGCAGAAGTAGCCAACTGTCGCTAACCTAACAACAACAATAACTGAAAATCCTTGTGAGTATGTGGGGATGGGGGTGTGGGGGAACTGGGGTTCTGATTTTGAAAATCTGTTACAAACATTCCAAAAACATGGACCATACGTACAGAGGAAAAAGACAATCAATAGAGACTGTAAAGAAATGTAGTTTCTATATTTACCTTGGAATGCTATTCAGCTCTAAAAAAGATAATCCTTCTATTTGCAAAAACAGGGCTAGAACAGAAGAGATATGAACCTGTACTCCCTGTAAACCAGCTTTACTTCAAAATAAAACAAAAAACCTGTTTCAGAGAGTATCCATATGTTGGATTTACTCATCAAATAATTAAAATTACCTTTATGAATACACACAAAGAACTTCAAGAATGTCTAAAGAATTAAGACAGTGTGAAATTGATATCAAATAAGAATATATATCAAAGCAAAAATTTAAGAGAGCCAAATGGAAATTCTAAAGTTGAAGCCCGTAATACTGAAATAAATTCGCTGGAGTTCAGCAGATTTAAAGTAGCTGAAATAAAGCTAATTTACAGATTGGTCATTGTTATTGGATTAATGTATGCAGGTCACTTAAATGAAATTTCTAGAAAGACAAATCATGATTATTCTTTTTCTGCAAGAATGACCCATATATTTTTTTATTATTTTAAATTTTTTTTAATAAAAAAATTTTGTGGGAAGAATACAAGTTACATAGATAGGTAAACATAGTACAATACCATAATTACAAAATTATAACCATGCAAAATAATATATTATTTACTGGTGTGTGATTTAAAAGTTTCAAATACCATTGGCATGGCAAACATCAGATCCAGTGTACTAATTATTATTTCTGGGAATGTATAATGGGGAAGAGGATAGAAGAGATAGCCACAGAGAATGTCAACTATCTCTGTGATGGTTGTTCTTTTTTCTTTTAATTTAAATTTTTAAAATTTGCATATATATGTGTATTTTTATTTATATTACAGTATTGCATTATTGTGTACCCCGGGGCTTTCCCATTTGTTGTATTCCATTGTGTATATGTACCACATTTTTTTTTAGTCTATCATCGGTTTTGGGGCATTTGGTTTGTTTCCAAATCTTGGCAGTTGTAAACAGAGCTGTGATGAACATGCGCGTACAGGTGTCCTTTTGAATTAATATTCTCATGTTCTCTGGGTAGATTCCCAGTAGTGGGATTGCTGGGTCAAATGGTAAGTCCACTTTCAATTGTTAGCGGGTCCTCCACACAGTCTTCCATAGTGGCTGGACCAGTGCACTCCCACCAGCAGTCTAAGAGAGTTCCTTTTTCTCCACATCTGCGCCAACATTTATTGTTTTCTGTTTTATTTATATGGGCCATTCTTACTGGTGTAAGAATGTATCTCAGTGTGGTTTTAATTTGCATTTCCCTGATTATTAGTGATGTGGAGCATTTTTTCATATGCCTATTAGCCATCTGTATCTCCTCTTTGGTGAAGTGTCTTTTTAGTTCTCCCCATTTTTTGACTGAGTTTATTGCTTTGTTTTTGTTGAGCTGTAGGAGCTCTTTGTGGATCTTTGTTATCAGACCCTTGGAATGACTCATATTTTTAGCTGAGCAGTTTTCTCAGTCTGATTTTCATAGATGTTTGGGAGCTCTAAAGCCTCTTTTTATTATTAAAAAAATTATCCCTGCCTTTTTAAAATATAGGTTGGTGGTGAATGTAACATTATAAGTCAAACAAAAACTTCATTAATTCCCTGTAATTCTTGCTGATGTTCATTCTGTTAAACAAAAAGCTACCTGGGAAGCTGAGGCTGAGGATTGCTTGAGTCTGTGGTACCCCGAGCAACGAGAGCCTGCGGTTCCACCAGCAAAAATAGCGAGACCTAGTCTCAAATAAATAAATAAACAAATATGTAAATAAAAAATTTACATAAAAATTTACAAAAAATATGTAAATAAATAAACAAAAAGCTCACCCATGAATCTCTGCAAAGCATTCTCTTCAGCTTGAGATGTCAGATTCTTTGTAGCTCTGTTGGTTCGCTGAGAGAATAGATGGGGAACCAGATGTCTGAAATTGAGATTATAGAGGTTGTAGCTCCTGGCCCATGAAAATATAGGATTACGTGGTCAAAGATGAATGAAGGACAAATTCCTAGAAGACAGGAGCCTAGGTGTTGAGAAGACAGGCATGGAAGAATTGTCTGTGATATGATGAAGGTGGCTGCCGACATTGTATTTTAACTTGACTCAGGACATCATGAGGAGCACATGTGGATTTGCCACAAAGCTTACATGTCAAGTATGCTCATTTTCACAGGGACTATTTTATACTATATTCTTGTGTTCTTAAAGTCATCCCTATTCTCCCAACGCTGTGAGCTTCATTTCTTATAATGTAAGGTTTTGTGGAGTGAAGTGGACATCACAAAAATGATTATGGCAAGAGTAGTGTTAGGGTAACATTGAGCTCAGGGGATGGGGGAGTGATTCAGTGGTGTGAGGGTGATGGTAATTGGGGGAAAGGAAGCAGGTGATATGAACTGTTGATCTGTGATTCAGTCAACTATTGCCAAGTGGTTCCTTGCTTTTTCAAGTGAATGTTTGTTGGAATGTGAACATGTCCATAAAGGGCCTGCTATGGGACACTAGAGACTAAAAGTGACTGGCTACCAATAGAACAGGAGGGGAAAAGGTACATACATAAACAAGAAGTTGAGAATTTGAGGAGTTTTGCTGCTAACCCTAAATTTCAATGTCATAGTGGAAAGGTTTCAGGGATTGGGAATGGATAGGATATGACCTCTAAACGCAGTTGTGCAAATCCCTTTGGTTTAGATTGTAAGAGCTCAGGGGTGACCTTGGTGTCCTGAGCTTCTGTGGCAGTGGAGACATGGGCATAATGAATTGGGATGATTGGTGCAATGAAGCAGGCTAGATGAATTTCTAAGAATATGTGGAGGGTGGGAACTCCTTCCTGGGCCCTGTTAGTGGAGGCTAGAGGGAAAGGATGTGGAGCACACATGACCTGCAGAGTGCTCTGATTCCAATTCCCAGAGCCATCATACTCTGCTGTTTTTCAGACTCCTTGCCTACTAAGCATGTGTGTTGATTTTTGCAAAGCTGGGCGTAGGTGTGACGGGTATTTTCAAGCTCAGTTTGAAAATAGCATCGCTGCATGATGTTCACCTCTGAATGGTGAGTTTGAATGATGTCTTATTAATCTTTCTTTTCATTCACTCCTCGTTCAATCACTAGTTTATATATTTATTACATTTCATAGAGAATAAAATTCCCTGTTCAAAACATACAGAATTATTTCTAACACTGGCGTTTTAAAAATCACTCTAATATAAATGAACTGTAATTTAGGTAAAGTAGAATGATTGGCCCTGCCTTTAAGTGCTTCACGCAGCACTGTATTAGTCCAGCATTAGCTGGCTTCCATCCTTGACCACATACTAATAGTGAGCAGTGGAATGGTTGCTAAGTCACACATTCTTCCCCCTTCACCTTGATGGAATCAGCCCATCAACCAGTGCTCTCAAGTCATATCCCAAAGTAGCCCTGCTGCTGCCTGAGCATGTTGAATCTTGCAGCCTGGGAGTGTCCCGGAAGTAAATCCAGGGACCTCAAGAGGTCCTGTGACTGTGTTGTGATGGCAGAGAGCGCAGGGCCAGCATAGACACTGCGGGCTCCTCCTCAAAACTTGCGAAGAGTCACCTTCCCAGTGGGAAGAACTTCTTTGTAGGAAAAGAACAAAAACAAAAACAAATTCTCTCCTGGTTTCCTGTGTGTGTATATTTAAAGGCAATAATGAGGAAATGACAGTCTCAAAGAGCCTCAAGGGTAAGATGAAGTTAAAAGCAATAGGCCATGTGAAGCAGTGGAATTGGCAGCTTTTTTGCCTTAGTGGTACGTAAGACAAAGGTGTTTGGGCTCGACAGAGGGTGAGAGGTTAACTGTGTGAGGATGCTGGGACAGTGCCTGGGCCTGGTGACCAAGGGGCACAGACTGAGAAGCAGAGACCTTGACTTCAGCGCCACACAACTGCATTATGTAACTCAGGCATTTTGCTTAAACATTTTCATTTTTTTAAATTACACGTTTAAGGGAGGGATTATAAAACTAAGTAAGAGCTTTTGTTTGTATTTGAAAAATATCAGAGTTATTAACATTTTAAAAGTGGTTTCTGGCTCGTCCCGGTGCAATGACCTTTTGATAATGGATATTAATTCCAGTTTCGTTTTTTACCAGCAGAGCTGTCAGAAAAATGGATTTGTATGACACACTGCCGCAGCCAAAAAACGGCAACATCTCCACACAAGCATTTAAAGGAATTATGTTTGTCCCTATTGCTCCATGGAGTCAGAAATCAAAACGCTCATTTCTTAACTAGGTTTATTTCAGAACCACCTTAATCTGTGATTACTCAAGAGACCAGAAAATCATATTGAGAGTTGTCTGCGCTTTGGAAGCATATTTGATAGCTCTTTTAGATCCATCTACCTTTATGAATAACATTCAGAATACTATTGTAGCTATTGTATGAGGACTTGGCAAAATTTCCCTATAACCGATCAGATAGTAAATATTTTAGACTTTTGTAGGCCTTTTGGATTTGCCACTACTTCTCCAACCTGCCAATATAGCTGGGAGATAGCCATAGAAAAACCCATAAATGCAGGGATATGATCTCGTTTCTATAAAATTTTCTTTATAAAATGACTTAGCCATTTTTGTCATGGTTATGGTTTGTTAATCCCTGTTGAATAGTAACTCAAAGGGAAAAGAAAACCCAAACCAAACCTCAAACTAATCTCCCACCTTCACAAGCTAGCATATTATAAAATTTTAGTCACTAACCTGTGGTTCAAAATTAATAATTTTGCACATAAAGAAAGTGGTACAAAGATAAACGAAGAAAATGTGGAACATTTATCCTAAGGAATTTCTCTAAGAATCATAAATAATCTTGTGGCACCAGTTTGCCTTTGCTGGATAGTAAACCACCCCAAAGCTAAGCTAGTGAACTCTTTGATGGGCCTGAACTGGCCTCAGCTGGTGGTAGCTGTGCTCATATGGAGGCCAGAAGCCTCAGTGGGGCTGGGGTGTGTTCCTTCTTGGGGAGGCTCACTTGGGCTGTTGTCCATGGTAGCAGCAGCCAAGAGCAGCCTGAGGCGAGCTGCGGAGCCCCTTGCTGCTGGGCTTGGCTGTCTCACATGGCACTGAACACATTCTTTTTATTGAAGGAGATCACTGCGCCAGCTCTGCTCAAGGGGTGGAGAAATGGGCCTTCCCTTTCTGTAACAGGAATTGTGAAGTCTGTGTGTCTATCTTCACTCTGTTACCCAGAAAGTTAGAATCGGGGCTTTGTCTGACTTCCTGCTAGTGCGCTCAGCGTCAGCAGACTGTTGTGAGGGCCAGATCTTATTCTCAGCTTTGTGGGCTCCAGCCACTCTAGCAGCGACCCAGCTCCGCTTCTGTGGCACAGAATCAGCTGTTAACAAGACCTGAATGAATGTGCATGGCTGTGTTTTTTGTAATTTTTTTTTCCCTTTTACCCTCCACCAAACAACCTGCGTCCATACCCTATCTGCCCCTCTCTTCCATCCCCTACAATAAACATTCACAAAAGCAGGCTAACCTCACCAAAAGTTTGCTAACCTCACCATTCGATCTTTCAGAAAATGATGACTGACAAAGTGAATGAACACGATTTATGGTAGAGCATGAGCTATTACTTGATGAGAAAGGATAGAAGGGAGATGAAGTGTCTGGTTGGGAGTGGGGTTGAAACCCTGCTGTGGGGAGTCAGGGAAGGTGTATCTGTGTTTAAGTAAAAGCTTGAAGGAAGCGAAGAAGCGAGTGTGCAGATATGCGGTGGGCAGGGAGAAGAGCAAGTGCAAAGATCAAGGTTGGGGGACTGGTGTGGCTGGTCATATTGGAGGACAAGCAGAAAGGCTGTTGTGGCTGCTCAGCAAGGTAGGGAAGAGCAGGAGGAAGAATCAACAAAGATGGTTGGCGCATTCAGGTGCACATGGTCATTTTTGACCAAGGCTATTACAAGCATTAAAATTACTGGGAAACTTCTGGTGGCTACGCAGTTAAATTTTAATGGTGGATTAGGCAATTGATTGGTATTTACTGACTAGCTCTATCTTGGCTAACTTATAAAACTTGCACAAGTGGTCTGGGAATCAGGCACTGAGAGTAGGTCTGAGGAACTTCCCACTTTAGAAAACATGGCAGCAGACCCAGCTCCCAGCTAGGCCTGGGTTTCTTGTATGCTGTTAGCTTGAGAGAGTAAAGCCTTTTTTCTTACGAGGCAATACCCATGTACTCACAACCCCCTTGGAAAAATTCTAGTTGTTGTAAAGGTGAAATTTGCTTCTCTCTAATTTTGACCCTATTTGATTCTGGTTTTCCTCTGCAAATATTCAAACATTTGTTTCACTTTACTCATAGGAACAAAATATCTTACTATGTTAAGCATACAAGTGAAATTTAGATGATAGTGGCATTACAATTGGAGTATTATAACATAAGATGCCAGAAATAATTGATTTTTTTTTCAGCTGAAAACAAGGGATATAAGTATCTTCTTGCACCCATTTAGCTGTTTATAGTAGCCCTTATTAGTCTTTGTTGGAATACTTGATTTTCCATGATGTTAGCTTTCATTTTACTTTACCCATTGCTGAGAATGTAGTCACTTATACCTATTCATTCTAAGAGTGTTTCTTTTCAGCTTTGATTGGCTGTCATTGGGTTATAAACCATCCTGTAAATCAGTGAATTAGCACAAAAATCATGTAATATTTGTCTCATCTGTAGATCGCCTGGGGCTCAGCCCTAAGGCTGGGTTGTGAAAAGTTTACATTAACAAATTGCCTACATTGGAGTAACTCTAATGGGTCCCCACAAAGTTGGGTTCCTCCATAGTTGGGTTTAATTCTGAAGTCCTGCTGATCCTTTAATGCATTCAGGGACCCTGTCATTACCGCCAAAATAAGCACATTTGTCTTTCCTGACAGAAGATCCCAATGTAGTTCCCTGACTAGGCTTAATTTCTTTAATGATCCTGAGTAAGTTACCTCATTTTTCTGAAACCCTTTTTTCTGAATGCCTGGTTCACCTAACAGCTGCTCCTGTATGCTCCTTAACTAGAAATTTGTTGGTATGGGAGGAGGAGTTGATTTTAAATTGATTTTTTTTGCTTGTTTCTCAAGAGTTCTAGACACTCCTGATTTTAGTGAAATTTTTGTTGTTTCAAGTATAGCTTTGAAAAACTATAATTCCCATGCCACAAAATTCACCATTTTAAAGCACACTATTTTTAGTGGTTTTTGAGTTTAGTCATAAAGTTGTGCAACTATCTGCACTATCTAATTCTAGAACTTTGTTATTACTTAAAAAAAACCAAACAACAGGAAAAGCCAGGCCATAGACCCCTAAGTAGTTCTTTCCCTTACACTTTCCCCAGCTCCTGGCAACAAGTTATGTATTTTGTTTCTCTGTGGATTTGCCTGTTCTGGACATTTCATATGTATGATATACGACAATATATTGCCTTTGTGACTTATTTTAAAGTTCACCAAAAAAAGGCACAAGTAGTCTAATAAAATTTAAATAATAAGCATAATACACTTCATTACATGTTTAAATTTTCCTAGTACTACCTTGTTAGCACTAAAACTTTGCATGAACAGTTGACCCTATTTACCTCAAAGGATATTTTAATGTGTCCATATATATGAAGATTTGAATCAAATAAATTCTTGTTTGAAGAGTAAGTTTAATTCAGTAACTTTGCTCTAACTTTTAGAACTTGTTCTTGTTTTTAAATGTACATAGTGGAACTATTTATATGATAAAACATTTTTATCTTTAATTAGACATAGAATACACTTTGTTTGAGCATCACATGAAGTTTTACGTTCAGGTTTTACCAAGGATAAGAGTAGCAAAAAGTGAATGCTAAACTGGCTTCTTTTTTTTCCTCTGAAAGATGCTCTTTTTCTCTGTTAAACCAATACTTAGATAGACTTTTGTTAAAACTTATTGGCTTAAACCTTAGAATATATCTTCCCTCTTGGGCAAGAACACATTGTGACCTTCATTTTCAGTGCTGCTTGAAGTGGATAAGATAAAATTGGTTATCTAGAATATCTTTCTTTGAACTGGATAGGGTCAGGATTGGGCTCAACTTTAATGAAACAATGAGGTAGACCTGTGATCACCCCTGTTTTTACTGCTACAATAATATTATATATCTTTCTATTTCTGGTCTTGCCACTCTCACTATCCAATAGTTTACTAAGCTTAATGGATCCATGTGAAAGCCAAATCTTTCCTGTTTTCCCCATCTCCACGGTTTTCTACTAGTTAAGTTGCTGCACTAATACCTGGTTCATCTGGTATCATGCTGAATTGAAGACTGAGGAACCCTCTCCACCCAGGAAAGATGTTTTAGTTCGCCAGACACTCTAGCAAGTAGGCTGTCAAGTGAATTCTTTATATATAAATGTCTGTCTTTACAAACTCCCATTGCTAAATTGTAGTATGCAGTTATATCTAGGGTTTCGCAGAAAACCATGAAAAAGATTGACCAGAAATTTAAAGATCAGTTTTGGGATAGAGGAGTAGTAAGTCACTTCTGTGATCTCTATCTTGGATGGTCTCTGCTGTGCTTTGTTTTTATTTTGCTGGCGTGAGTTGTATCTCTTTATCTTTAAAAATTTATTGACCACATTTTATTGATTTGCAATTCTACAAAATGATATAATTTGGAGGGTACAGTTTTAATCAGACATGTGCACACATTTATACACCCACCACTAAAGTTCCCGCTCTGTGGTGTCGCCACCCACAGCCCTCTAACCTTATTCCTCCCCACCCTACCCCTCAGGTAACTATTATATTTTTTAGAGTCTGTTATTTTGTTGTGTTTGGCCTATTTGTTTTCTTTTTGTTTGTTTTTGTTTTTTGATTCCAAGTAAGTGAAACCATCTGGTAGTTGTCTTTCTGACTTATTCCACTTACATAATTACCGTGAGTTCCAGTCATATTGTCAAATGCAAGATCTCATCTTTTTTTTTCGTAGCTGAGTAGTATTCTAGTAGTATTCCACAATTTCTTTATCTTGTGGCCAGTCGGTGGATATTTAGTTGATTCTGTATCTTGGCTCCTGTGAATAATGCTGCCAATAATATGTCATAAATGTTCCTAATTTCTTTCTACGTTAGTTTTTTTAATATTCTTGGAATACCTACCTAGAAGTGATATTGCTGGATCAAGGAGTGTTGCAGTTTTTAGTTAGGGAATTACCATACTGTTCTCCTTAAAGGCTATAGCAGTTTACATGCCTACCAGCAATGAATGAGTGAACCTTTTTTTCCACACCCATCAACATTTGTTTGTAGTCATTTTGAAGGATGCTATGCCAATGGTGTGAAGTGAGGTGATTTTCCATTATAGTTTTGCATTTCCTGTATAGTGATGTTGAGCATTATCTCATGTGCCCATAAGCCACTCACTTATATTCTTTGGAGAAGTTTCTTTAGTGTTTTTTTTTTTTTTTTTCCATTTTTCTATCATCTCTTCCCCCTCCCCCGAGTTATATGGATACTCTATTTTTGAAAGCTCAGTAGAATTTGCTAGTGAAGTTACTTGGTCCTGGGTTTGTTGTTAGGAAATCTATGCTTTTGAGGTCACTTCTGCCTATGGACTGTGGGCAGTTTCCTAACTCCTCCAGGTATTGATATGTCCTGTTCATGGAACAAGTACACAATTTGAAATCTTCTTCCATAAAATGAAAAGTACACCTGAATTTACATCAGACTAGATTTAGCTTGAAATATCTGTTTTCTTAGTCACAGTTCCATAATGAACAATTGTCTTCCATGTGGTTACCCTGTAAACATAGCTCTGTTACACATTTTTAGTGATTTCCTGATGGCTCTGCAGGGCCAAACTGTCTTCCCATCTTCTTTAAAGACATAGTACAAAGCTATTTAGTATTATAAAATGTGTTCTTTAGAAGCTATTAGAAACACCAGTCACATAATGGTGCTAAAAAGAACAGTGTAGTCATCAAGGTTGGAAGTATAAAATAAATCAGCAACAAAGAGATTTAACTGTCTAACTTTTTCCTTATATGTATATAGCGCATTATCAGAATGCTACGGGAAATAATAGCTAGGAATTTGCTATTAACTTGCTAAAGCTATCTGTATAAGTGCATGATACAAATTATAGTCTACCTGAGTTTAGTACTGGCAAATTATCTAGCCAGTAACACTGTAGTTGGTGACTGTAATTTGGAGCCAAACATCCTCAGTTCTTACCCTGGCTTTGCTACATGCCAGTTGTGTAATCCTGGACCAGTTACTTAATGTCTCTGTGCTTCAGTTTCCTAACTGCATAATGGGGGTAATAATAATACACCCACCCATCCATCTCATAGTGTCATGGTGACATTGCTCAAGTTAATGTGTGTGAAGCATTTGGAACAGTGCCTAGCACATAGGCACTGAGAAATATTTACTGTCTATTAACTTTGGTCATATCCAGGGGAGTGGAAGGTGGGGGGGGGGG
>PVHY01015085.1:0-36801 GCA_004024945.1 Uropsilus gracilis
TGTTGGTCATTTTTATAATGCTAATGCCAATGAGAAATAAAGATTTCAGAAGACTGAAACAGAAAAAATTTCAGACTTTGCATTTGGTTTTCTTGGCAAGTATCTATGTCTTAGTTTTACTTTCAAGAAGTAAAATCTAAAAATTACAAGAATTGCAGTATAGGTAGGATTTATACAAGTAATTGATCAAGATCTGCTATTAGCATTCATAAAGAAAAACATTACCCCATATTAAAATATTAATTTAATATGCCTTTTACATTATAAGCTAAAGTTTAAGGCATATATGAATCATTTGATAATGTAAGCATATTTAATTAATCAAATAATAACTGATAAAAATAATATGATCTCTCAATGCCTTGATTATACAGTGTATTTCAAGTCTAACATACTGGCTAAAATATAGCAAATCATACTTAGAAATTAGGAAAGTAAGGAAGGAGGAAGCAGGGTGAGAAGGAGGGAGATTTTGTATGATTTAAGTAAAACTTCGATACTTAGGATTCCAAAATAACAGGTTGAAAGGATATAATACCTTAAAAGGGTGGCATAATGATAAAAGCTTAATTTACCCCTATTTTTCCCCAAAATGTTTTTAAGACACAAGTTTATTTTTACTACAAGCAATACATTTATTATCTAAACCAAACTTGAAGACATTTGGGGGATTCTCTGTCTCTTGCCTGCATTTAATATTTATGCCCTTCTTCCAGACTTTTGCAAATTAGACCATTGAGTATGCAGCAAAAGTTGGATTTTACTTGATTTACATGATTTATCTGCATATTTTTTGAGATGGCCAGCCTACTAGAAAATAGTAAACTGGAGGAATATAGTGCTATTTAAGCCCTATCATGCCCCAAGTACCGTGCTATTCCTTTACTTATTTAAGCTACACAATTCTGTGAGTGACATTGTTATCCTCATTTTACAGATGACAAAATAGATTCAGTTCAGTTAAGATATCATTAACTCAGGATCACAGAGTTATAAAAGGATGTCCCAGCACCTTTCCCAGTCCCACCGTCGTCTCTAGGCCTATCCCTAGGATACTTGTGCCAGTTGGAACTGGTTTGAATTAAATATTAAGCCCACAGCAAAGCTCAGAGGTTTAAAGTTTCAGCTAGTCATAATTGAGAGCAGGAATCTAAGAAAAGCACTACTAAATGCACCACTATCTCCATTCTCATCACAATGCAAGCAGCATAACCGTCTGGCACTCCAAATTATTCAAGGCATGGAGGAGCTCTTGAATACACTGGAGGGTCCTTGTACACATTTGGGTAATTAGGACTGGGAGTCTTCTAACCACTCAATGACCAAAGAAATTCCTCTCATAGAAGCTTTGGCTCACATATCTTTTTTTTTTTTTTTTTTTTTTTTTAGTCTGAAGAAAGCTATTTCCCAAGGCAACAGTTCCACCTGGAGGATGGCAGAGAATCTGAGCCACCTGCTTTAAAATTATAAAGGAAATAGCCTGCACAATACTGAATGAGTGTACAAATGTGCAAAACAAAATGCTAAGTAAGAACTTTTTGCATCATTATCTTTAATTTTCAATAGCAACTCCTTAAGAAAAATACTACTATTATGTCATTTAACTGATAAAGGCAACTGATGTTTCAAGTCAACACTTTTTCTGAATTAACTCAACAATTTTTCAAATTTTAAATTTAGATATTGAAGGGAGAATTAAAACTCAAATTTCCTTGTACAAATTTTGTATTATGTGCTGCACTTTTAAGCAATAGAAATAATAAGAAATTGGTCAATGGTTTCAAAAGACAAAATATCTTGTGCCTCTGGTCCCAATCCCAAGAAAAATCTCCAAATCTGATGTTTCCTTGATTCCTTTCAGGAAAAATCAACCTAAGTCCATTGGTATTCAAGGGTAAACAAAATTTAAGATTTAGTTGTAATTATTTATTTATTATATGATTGATTATATAAGCTTAACCAGATTTAAGCAAAATATTGTTTCTTTACTATGCAACTATTTGTTCACATGTAAATTAAAATGAGCAAGACTTACTATGACAATCTCTGATAGAAAACATGAGTGATTTCTGAGCTAGCTCTGAGTTCTTCCTTCTCTCTGCCTCCAGGTCTCAGTAAATAATCTAACTCCTTTCTTCAATGGTTCATACCTAATCAATTCCTCGGAAATCCTCTCTCCTAAGTCCATGTCCACATCAGAATAAAATCTCCTGAGAAACTAAAATTCTTACATATTTTGAAGACAAAATTGCATGCTGTTTTAGTGATTGTTTTTAGAGTAAAACCCCATATCAAGAAAACAGATCACTTAAAAAAAATGAACAAAAGAACTAAATAGACACTTCACTAAAGAAGATATACAGAGAGTAAATAGATACATAAAATGTTCATCATCACTCATTTGTTTATCAGGGAAAATGCAAATCAAACCACAGTGAGCTGAGAATATGACCCAGGTCAAAAACAAACAAACAAAATGGAAACACCTGTTGGTGAGGTTGTGGAGAACAAAGAGCACTCTTAATACTGTTAGTGGGAAGGTAGACTAGTCCAGTCCCTGTGAAAAACAAAATGGCAATCTCTGAAAACCTTAAAAAAGATCTGACACATAAACCAACAATCTGATTCTTTGGTATCTACCTAAAGAATACAAAAACACTAATATTTGAAGGGAAAGGTTCACTCCTATTTTCATTGCACTACCTTTCACATAGTCAAATTACAGAAAAAACCTAAGTGCCCTAGGAGAGAAGAGTGAATAAAAATATGTGATATAGACCCAAATTGAACACCTTTTTAAAAAGATGAAATCTTTCCATTTACAACAACATGGAAGGAACTGGGTTATGCCTAAGCAAAGGCAAAATAGAAAGACAAATACCAGATGGTTTCACACATTGTGGATATAAAACACAAAGTGAAGGAGCCAACTGAAACAAAGGCTTGAAGTCTGATTGTAGAACTTAATACTACCAGAGTTGGAAACCAAAGTGAGAAATGAAAGGAGCAATTGACTATGTTGGAAGAATTGCAAGGAGCAATTGACTATGTTGGAAGACCATAGGTGTTTTGATGGTGGATGTGATGTGAATATAGACCCTTGAAGAGGGATGAACCTAAATAACTAAAACATTACCTAAGTAAAAAAAAAAAAAAAAACAAAAAACAAAAACAAACAAACAAAAAAAAACTCTATTAAAAATTTAATCTGCTATAAAGTTTCTCCTTGCTTTCTTAGGACTTTTCTAAAATTCAGACACATTACTGCAAATAACCCCAACTAACTTTGGGGTAATCCAATAATGCACAAATCACAGGTAGATGCTCTAGTCAACAGATGATGATTTAGAGATATTTTCCATTTCCTACTTAGTGTCTTAGCACTTTGAGTACCTTAAAATGTAAAATTATTGCTTTCTTTCTTCTCTCTTAATAGGGATGAGTTTTTTGACAGAAATCAGTTTTAGACTGCAACTCAATGTGTGGTACCCATGGCAGCTTAAAAATGTATTACTTTGTTTCATAACCAAGTGAAATGTGAATTCTATGCTGTTGGATTAAGGAAAGCTACCTGGAAAGGTAATCTCTAAACTAGGTATAGACAAATCAATCTGGGAAACTATTGCACAATGAGACAGCAAAGTGATGGGCATTTTTAAGGGATAGCAAAATATGTTGAGAAATAAGGATATAAATATGAGAATAGTGAGAGAAGAGTTCATTATGGTAGGGTCTAAGGAGTCGTGTTGTGGTGTAAATGAGTTTTTAGAGTTTGAAATTTACCTAGTGGATATTGAGATATTCTTAAAGTCAGTGTTAGTAGCATGTTTTCACTAAACCAGACCTCCAAATTTTAAATCATTTACTCATAATTTATGTTGTCATCTAACCATACCTTACACAAATGTTTGGCTATGATAAATAACACATGGATTAGTGTTATTCAGGTGTGTTATAATTCCTGATCATAATCAAGTTCCTAGGTAGAATAAATGCTTGAACTTCTCTGGGAAACTGGGTATGCATTTAAATATAACTGGCTCTTTGTGACAAGTTCCTCGCATATCAGTACAACAGAGTTCCATATGGAATTGCCAGAAGGTCTCCTGAATTTCTCTCAACAAAACTAAAACCATTATCCAGAGAGAAGCCACAGAATTATTACTTTGAACAGCAACATAAACAGTTCTTTGCAAAGAATATTTTCCAAAGCCCCAGAAGCTGATATTTCAGTTTTGAGCATAGATAAGACCAACTTCCTTTGAGTTATACAGAAGATTTTTTTACAAAATTTAACATAAGTTATAAGTGAGATACTAGAATTGCCACTAAAAACTGATTCCTCTACCAGGTCATTTCATGTGTATTAATCAAACAAGTAGAAAATCTCTGCTATGCTCCAGTCAATTTATACATGTCAATTGTGTCATCAATCCATTTTAATTTGTTTATGAGGAACTGGTCAATTATAATACCTATTTTTGAAATGATGAATCCTAAGTTCAAGAACAGTAAGTAATTAAACCAAGGTCACAGTCAGTAGAAGCTAATTTCAAATCCTGGCTAACTCTGTATGTTGTGTGTATTTCCCCATTATGTGATTGTGTCTCTCTCTATGACAGGAGGCAGATTACTGCTGCATAAAAGAAAATAAGGTGTTCATGAAGACTTTGAGAATATGATAATTATATGGAAGACAATAGCTAAACAAAGAAGAAATAATTTAAGGACAAATAGAAACAGAGTGCTACAGAATCTTTTAAAAAGAGTAATTAGCTCTCTTCATAAGGATCAGGAAAAAAAGCCTTACAAAGAATAATGAACAGGATTTTGACTGATGGTGTACTAAAGTAGCTACTGACCACCACTGAACTACAAAGTGGTATTGGGTTGTCAGACAGACCTGAGTCCAACAGAAATCTCAGGAACAATTATAGATACTATAATTTGTAGATAAATTTGTAAAGAAATATTTGTGCATAATACATAAAATAATGTACTGAAAAACTAAGAAAAAGATAGCATTAGCTTGGAATAGAAAATTGAAAACAAGATTAGCACAACTAATGGCTCAATTTACAATGGGCTTGAAAAAGTCACCTCAACAGTGTCCTCTGTTCTAGATATGTAAAAATATCTAAATGCAATTTACCTAATAAAATACTTAAAAAACATACCACCTAAATATATACAGGGTTCAAGTTTAATTAAATTCAGTGTTCTTTTCCATTTAACTCTTAATTAGGTATTAAAATGAAATGCTCTTAACAATTTATCTATTGAAATAAAACAAACAAGAAACAATCCAGTAACATACTCAAAGATAAATGCAAAATGCACCCCTTTAAAAACCAAGGATATAAGACCAAGGAAATGAGAACAATAGCACTATTTACAGTAACCAAGATATGGAAACAACCTAAATGCCAAAACAGATGAGTAAAACAAGATGTGATACATAGACATAATGAAATACTACTTAACTATCAAAAAAGATGAAGTCATACCATCTGAGGCAACATGGATGAAATTGGAAAATATTATTCTAAATAAGTGAGCCAGTAGTGAAAGAAATACCAGGTGATTTTTTAAAAAGAAATTTAAAGCAGTGAGATGGGTGAAAAGATACATAATATGACAACTCAGATCACAAGGGACTATGACAATACAAGGGGGGCACAAACTTCCAAAATCCAACCACAAAGACATTTAAGATTACATCTTACTATCAGATAACAAGTCCAAAATTTCTATAATAAATTTGAAGATAGAAAAATTAGAAAAGCAAGTCAAAGAAATAGAAGAGAATTCATAGACACTAATTAAAGAGATGACAAAATTCAAAGAAAGAAATGAATGAGCTCAAAAATAAAAAGGTATAAATTGAAGCTTTAAATAAGAACATAACAGATTCCAGACATAAAGAACTCAATAAATGAGATCAAGAGTTTTAAATAAACCTGTAGAAACACAGTCCAAATTGAAGATAAAATCAGCAACCACAAAGGTAGTAATGCACGAAAGATCTAAAATAAGAGAAAAATAATGTAAATCGAAAAAAGCAAAGATCACTTCAAAAACTAGTCAAATCCATAGAAAGTTCAATGGAAAATGCAACCTAATGGCCATTCCATTGGGGGGCAGAGGCTGTGGGATAGAGTTTAGATTTAAGAGAAAAAAAAAGAGACAAATTGATGGCAAAAGCGGCGAGATGGAAGCAAAGGAAAGTGTCTAGTTCACCTCCTATATAAACTCACAACTAGATTACAGCAAAGGCAATAACAGCTATTGAAAAAACAAATGATTATAGTACAAACTGGGCACATGTCTAAAGGCAGTGGAGTTGGTTGGGCAGGCAGCCCAAGTACCATGGGTCCATGAAGTCCCACGCAGGTCCCAGCAAACAGTGAAGTGAGACAAGCAAGTGGCTCCATTGTGATGGACCCAGTCAAGGAGCAGAGTGTCCTGAGGAAGTAGCCCCAAGGTTAAGAACTAATAAAACCCAGCAAGTATTAGAGCAGGGATCCAGGAAAAAGCCCAGATGAGACAGGCTCCAAAAGACTCCACAATCAGCAGAATAGGACTGGAAAATGCTGACCCAAGTGGGCCCTAGCCAACCCAATAAGCAGCAGAACAAGCTCCAGGAAGTTACCTGGTGCAACAGGCCCTGGCAGGCTCCCACAAGTGGTAGCCCAGGCTCTGTGAAGGAGCACAGACATTGCAAGCCCTGGCAGAGGCAGCACCAAGGCCACACTGAAATCAAATTTCTGTTTTTCCATTTGGACCTCAAATGGAAGCACAAAAGGTTGATGAAACCAAAAGCTGATGCTTGAAAAATAAATAAATATAGACAAATTTTATCTTGGCTCATAAAGTAAAAAAAGGAGAAAATCATAAATAGAATCAGAAATAAAAGAGGAAATATATAAAATAGACATCTCAGAAATTCAGAGTATCATAAAACTATTACAAATATCATTATGACAACAAATTGAAAAATCTGTTAGACATAGACAAATCCTTAGAAGCATATAACTTTCCACGACCTTATCAGAAAGACACAGAAGTCTGATCAGACAGATTATGAGCAAGGAAATTGAAAGAGTAATCAAAATTCTCCCCTAAAAATAAAACTCAATAACCAGAAAACTTCAATTGTGAGTTCAACTAGTTCTTGAAAGGTGAAGTAATATCACGTCTTCTCAAACTACTTTAAAAAGAAAATTAGATAGGGGACATACTATTAAAAACATTTTATGAGGTCAATATTACCCTAATACCAAAAAACAAAGATATCACAGGAAAACCATGGACCAATTTTCCTAATGAATTTGCATGAAAAAAATCCATGACAATATTTTAGAAAGCAGAATTCAAAATGTATTAAAAGTATCATAACCATGTTTTCTAATTTCTAAAGAAATCCCAAGTGGGATAATTTCTGGGCACACTAGCAAATTCCATCACCACAAAATCAATCAGTGTAGTTGACCACATCAGCAACAACAGAAAATATTAAGACTTTATATGGAATATATTTTAACATAATGAAGGTCATATATGAAAAATCTGCAGCCAAATCTAAGTCTCAATGGCAAAAAACTGAAAACTTTTCCATTAATATCTGGTACAAAACAAGAATATCCACTGTGAATACTATTCAATACAGCCTTGAAGTTCTAGCTAGAGCAAAAGAAAGCAAAATAAAGATATATAATAAATCCAAATTAGGAAAGAAGTAAAAGCATAATCACTTACAGAAGACATGACCATCTAAATAGAAAACCTTAAATACTCCACTATTTTTAAAAAGTTTGAAATAATTAATTGAAAAAAAGGCTGAAAAGCAATATAAAAGTCAATTATGCTTCTATACACAGCCAATGAGTTGGAAAGGGAAGAAATCAAGAAAACAATCTCACAAATACCTCAATAATAATTATATTCTACACAAAAACTTAACAAATGATGTGATGTGATGTGATGAACCTACACAATAAAAATTATAAAGCACCATTAAAAAAATAGAATACACAGATATGTGGAAAGACAGTCTTTATGTGCTGGTAGAATTGATATAATTTAAGTGGCCATCTTGCTGATAGAAATATATTCAATGCAATCCCTATCATAGTTTCAATGAAGTTCTTCAAAAAAAGAGAATAAATGTTACTGAAATTCACTAGGTACTTAAAAGAACCTAAGTAGTCAAAACAAGCCTGACAAAATATAAAAATGGTAACATTACACTTTCAAACCTGAAATTATACTACACCTCATAATAATTGAAACAATATGGTTCAACTGGAACAACAACAACAAAAAGATATACAGACAACGTCCCTATACTTATATAGTCTATTTAGTCTATGACAAAGGTGCCAAGGTTATACATTGGAAAAAGAATATTCTCTCCAGTGAGCAGTGTTGGGAAAACTGAACTATCACAAGCAAGAGAATGAAACTAGAACATTCTTTCACACCATAACCACAATACTCAATGACATTGGCTTCAACTATATCTTTGTGGATTTGTTTCCAACAGCAAGAAGAACAAAAGGGGATATAAGCAATCAAACTAAATCAAGTCACAAAAAACTAAAGTGTTTCTACATAGTCAAAGAAACTATCACTAAAACAAAGACACCCTACTGAATGGAAGCAATATTTTCACACCAGACTTTTGACAGAATTTTTATCTAAAATCTTACAAAAACTCAAACATTCTAACAAAAAGATAAGTAAATGAATCCAAAAAATGGACAAAAGAGTTAAATATGCACTTCTCCAAAGATACACAGATCAATAACAGGCACAAATAAAAGTGTTCATTATCATTTATCAGGGGACTACAAATGAAAACCACCATGAGAAACAACCTCACAGAATGGCCCATATCAACAAGATTAGAAATATATGTTGACAAGGATGTGGAAAAAATCACTGTTGATGGGGAAGTAGCCTGGCCCACCTTCCATAGAAAACAGTGTGGAGATTTCTCAAAACAATAATTGTAGATCTACTATATGATCCAGCAATTCCACTCCTACTTATCTACCCAAAGAATATAAAAAAATCACTAATTCAAATATGTGTGTACATCTCTCTGTTATTTGCAGAACTAGTTACAATAGCCAAGTTATGAAGTAACCTAGTGAACAAGGAGAGATGAATGTATTAGGGAATATATATGTAGAACAGAATACTGCTCAGCTATAAAAAATAAGCTCTTACTTTACAAAGAGAATCTTTCATTTTACCCTTCTCCAATAACAAATATTTGACATCTAGCCACAGAGAATCTATGTGGGAGGTGTGCAATTTAAAACCCTAAATCAAGGAACACTGGAGAACTCTCACCCACCTGTGCACAACTTAATAGACAGACAGACCTCAACCCCAGGAATTAACCCTGAAGTGACCTCACACCAACTTTAGCCCCTCTCCACGGAGGTCAAATCCTTAGAAAATACAGACTAGACAATCATCCATGAAGGAGAGCATTGGCAGAAGTTCAGTTGTCCAGAGATGATCCAGCATTCAGTTGGGAGTGGTGGAATATAAATTTGTACTGAGTACAAATTTATGTAAAGTGAGTATAAAGAACAGTCACACTTTATCTGGGCCATCTCTTCCCAAAATAGACAAAGCACATGGCTGGGAAAGAAGGTCCTCAGGCTTTAGTCAGGGAGGTGGGGCTTCTGAAGGTGTACCTGGTTTTCTCAACTCTGAGGTTTCCACCAAACAGAATCATTTCTTTCCTGTCCCATCCAGAATATTGAATGACTGAGAAGCCCAGAGGATCTAGGAGAAATCAGAATTCTCAGAGGGTATATAACACACATTGACCTGAAGTGAACTCCAGCAATAATCCCACCAATGAGCTCTGGGAGGCCCCATACATGGATCCTTCATCTGACTCAGACACTCCCAAAAGCCCACTTACTCAATCCCATAGATGCTGACTCAAATGGCTACCTACGGGACCTCTTGAAAGAGAGTTATAGGTATTAGAGAGTGAGAACTGCAGAAAGGTCTGAATTCATGCAATAGGAAAAGACCACATTTGAGTGTAACCCCACCTTTGGGAAAACAAAAGAGAAACTGTCATCAGTGGCCCTTGTACATTGCAGGATCCTGAGATGGCTTGAAAGCTTTAAAAATTCTATCACAAGAGGGAGCAACAAGTCTAGATAGATTATATCCACTGAAGATCTGAGAAAGCTACAAAATCTCTATCAAGGCTCATGCTAGGTATTTTTATGCTGAAGGTAGTAAAAACAGGAGGTGACTCCTAATTGTAGAGGCTGTCAGCAGGTCTCATGCTGGTAATGAAGAAAACTTCATTCAATTGTGCATTAGCCACTCATATGACTGGTCATAAAACATTCCCTGGGCTCTATAAAAAGCTGGCTATCAGGTAATAAAACTCTATTGGCCGTACTTCCAGTAGCCCACGATCGGTCTACGACTTTGCCAATCTTTCTTGTTTGTCCTTTCTCGCAATCTGTGCTCGGCTCTTTACACTAATTCAAAGGAATGTGAAAAATAATAAGAACATAACACTACCAAAGGATCACAAGACTGTTTCAGTAAGTCTGTCAAAAGTCAAGGACACCTGTAATTTGCCTGATAAAAAATTCAAAATTGCTGTTTTAGGGAAACTCAGTGAGCTACAAAATAATAAATAATACTATTAAATATTTCAAAAACAGTGTTATAAACCTATATTTCATAAATATAAAACTGTATTTTGAAAGACAACGCAATAAAATCAGACATATATGACATATTATATATAATACTATATCCCACCATATATATTATGTATTTTTACATATTATATATGGGTTGTAAAATGATACTCAGTCGTGAAAAAGAAAAATCCTGCTATTTTTGACATGAATGACCTTGAGAATATTATGTTAAGTAAATTAAGTAAGAGAAATACAAATAATATTTATTATCATTATATGAATCTAAAAGAATCAAACAGAGTCAATGCGCAGAAACATGAAGTGGTTACAAGGAGTTAGGGGATGGGGGAAAAGGGAAGATGCTTGTCAAAAGGTACAAATTTCTAGTTATATGATAAAAAAAATTATAGGAATCCAATATACAGTATTATAATGAATTCTATATTTTTGAAAGTTGCTCAGAGTCTCACTAAAAAAAATAAATAAATAGTCTCACTACAAAAAAAGTTGTAATAGAGATATTTGCCAACACTAAGTGGATATCACTTTGCAACATACATGTTTGTCAATTCAATACAGCACATGACTTAAATTATATAATATTATGTCAATTGCATCTCAAAAAGTTGAAAAAACTAAAGTTTTATAGAAAAATGACTCACAGAGGTAACCAGCATTTCACAGAAGCAAAACAACTGGCCAATCAACAATTGAATAGGTAATAAATATTAGAATCAGTAATGTAAATTAAACCCAGAAATATGTACAATCTCATATCTGTTAGATACAAGAAATTATGAGGTCTCACAATGCAAGCATTGTTGAGGAACAGAACAAAGAGGCTTTCCTCTGAGTACTGTTTTTGCATTTTACATCAACCACTAATACTGCTCTTTACCCTTTCAATCCCATCTCTCACCAGGACAATAGCAAAAACAGACAGTTTTGGACATTAAACTAGAGAGCTAGAATTTTATAACCTGTAATCTGTTCCTATCCTATTTAAGCATACACAATAACAATAAAAACAAAATGTTCAGGCTGGTTTAAAAGGAAGTCTATATTTTATATAAATGGTTCTCAAAATTTATAATATCTCATTAGCTCCTGGATTTAGATTAGAGCTCCACCCTCAAAAGTTCTGATAGGGGTTTAACATAGGATAAAGAATTTGCACTTTAACTAGCCAGCAAGTGATGTTTATGCCACTGATGTGGGATCACATTTGAAGAATGCCTATTATAAATAATGAACTTTGATCTATGATAGGATGAACATAAAGGAATGATGTAATGAAGAGCAACTGGCATTTATTTTTTATTAAATAATTTATGTATATATGTATATTTCACATCATTTTAATCCCGGGGGGTCACCCACCACCTTCCTTTCCTGACTGCTCCAGCTGGTCTCCACCCTTCTGTTGTGTACTTTCATTTGGTTTCATATTAGTGAAACCATTTGGTTTCTGTTTTTTTCTTTCTGACTCATTTCTGCTAGTATGATTTCATCTAGGTACATCCATAATTTCATCACATTTGTCCTTTTTAATTGATAAGTAATAATCCATTGTGTATGCATACAACATCTTTTTAATCCAGTCATCTGTTTTGGGACATTTGGGTTGTTTCCATGTCCTTGCAACTATAAACAGTGCTGCAATAAACATCTGACCACAGGTGTCCTTTTATACCCACATTGAGGTCTCCTTTGGGTAGATTCCCAGAAGAGCGATTGCTGGGTCAAATGGTAGTTCCATTTTCATTAGGTTGAGAGTCCTCCATATTGCTTTCCATATTGGCTGAACCTACCAGCAGTATTAAGAGTGCTCCTTTTGCTCCAAATCCATGCCAGTACTTGTCTGTTTTTGTTTTTGTTTTTGTTTTTTTTCATGTGGGCCATTCTTACTGATGTAAGGTGGTATCTCATTGTGGTTTTGATTTGCATTTCCCTGATGGCTAGTGACTTTGAGCAATTTTTCATGTGCCTGTTGGTCATTTGTATTTCCTCTTTGGAGAAGTATCTTTTTAGTTCTCCCCATTTTTTTCTTGGACTTTTTGTTTTGCTTTTGTTTAGGTGTGTGAGTTCCTTGTAGATCTGTATTATTAATCCCTTATCACTCTTGTGGAGGACGAAAATTTTTCCCATTCAGTTAGGCTTCTTTTAGTTTTCTTTTTGTTGTCTCTTTTGCTGTACAGAAGCTTTTCAGTTTAATATAGTCCCATCTGTTTATGTTTCCTTCAATTTTTGCCATCTGCAGATGTTTCCAAAAAGGGATTTCTGAACTGTAATTCATGGAGGGTTTTGCCCAAGTTTTCCCTCTATGTATGCATGATTTCAGGTCTGACATCTAAGCCTTTTATCCATTTTGATTTGGTTTTTGTACATGGTGTGAGGATGTTGTCTTGGTCCATTTTTTTTTTAACGTCTTCATCCAATTTCCCAGCATAATTTATTGAAGAGGCTATCTTTGTTCCAATGTAAGTTTTTTCCTCTTTTTTCAAATATTAGTTACCATATGTATGGTTTTATTTCCGGGCTCTCAATTATGTTCCATTGGTCTGATTATCTGTTGTTGTACCAGTACCATGCTGTTTTAATTAATATGGCTTTGCAGTATACCTTGACGACTGGAATAGTTAGGAATTTATTCTCTTTTTTTGGCCAGGAGTTTGATATTCAAGGTTTTTTGTTATTTCATATGAATTTCAGTAATTTTTGTTCTATCTCTTTAAAGAATGTCATTCAAATTTTTATAGGGATTGCATTGAATCTGTAGATTACTTTTGTAGGATGGCCATTTTGATTATGTTAATTCTTCCAATCCATGAGCAGGGAATGTTTTTTCATTTCCTTATGTCTTCTTCTATCTTTAATAGCAGTGTTTTAAAGTTTGCTTTGTATAGTTCTTTCACGTGTTTTGTTAGGTTTATTCTAGGTATTTAATTATTTTTGGTGTGATAGTAAATGGGATGACTTTTTTGATCTCTTCTTCTTCTGCTTGGTTTTTTGTGTATAGGAAGACTACTGACTTCTGTGTGTTGATTTTGTAACCAGCTACCTTACTGAACTGGTTTATTATTTCAAGTAGTTTTTCCGTGGATTTTTTTGGGTTCTCTACATAAAGAATCATATCATCTGCATATAATGATAGCTTCAGCTCCTCTTTTCCTATTTGTATCCCTTTTATGTCTTTCTCTTGCCTTATTGCCCTCGCTAGAACTTCCAGTACAATGTTTAAAGGTCGTGGAGAAAGTGAGCATTCTTATCTGGTTCCAGATCTTAATTGGAATCATTTAGTTTTTCTCCACTTAAGATGATGTTTGCTGTAGGTTTGTCATAGATGGCTTTTGTTTTGCTGAGGTATGTTCCTTTGATCCCCAATTTTTCAAGGGCTTTTATCATAAATGGGTGCTGGACTTTGTTGAATGTTTTCTCTGCATATACTGATATGATCATGTAGTTTTTGTTTCTTTTCTTGTTGATGTAGTGGATTATGTCAATTGATTTCTGGATGTTGAACCACCAGTGTGCCTCTGAGATAAATCCCACTTGGTCATGGTGAATAATGCTTTTCATGCATCATTGGATCTGATTTGCTAGGGTTTTGTTTAAAAATTTTGTGTCTGTGTTCATTAGGGAAATTGGTCTATAGTTTTCTTTCTTGGTGTTGTCCTTATTTGGTTTTGGTATGATGTTTGTTTCATAGAATGTGTTTGGGAGTTTTCCTTCTTTCTCAATTTTTTGGAAGAGTTTTAGTAGTGTAGGTGTTATTTCCTCTTTGAATGTCATGTAGAATTCATTTGTAAAGCCATTTGGTCATGGGATCTTGTTTTTAGGGAGAGTTTTTATGACTGCTTCAATTTCACTCTTGTGATTGAAGAATTTAGGTTCTCTATTTCTTCTTTGTTCAATTTTGGGTAGTTGTATTTTTCCAAGAATCTGTCCATCTCATCCAGGTTGTTGTATTTGTTTCCATATAGATGTTCATAGTAGTCAGTGATTATCCTAAGGATTTCTTTTTAGTCTGTTGTAATTTCCTCTTTTAATTGTGATTCTGTTTATTTGAGTGTTTTCCCTTCTTTGTGAGCTTTGCAAGGGGTTTGTCAATTTTATTTATTTTTTCAAAGAACCAGTTCTTAGTTTTGTTGATCTTCTGGATAGTCTTTTTGGTTTCTAGGTTATTTATTTTTTCTTTTATTTTTATTATTTCTTGTCTTCTGCTGGGTTTTGGCTTTTCCTATTGTTCTTTTTCTAATTTTTCGAGTTGGGATATGAGGTTTGTTCTTTGGATATTTTCTTGGTTTTTCATATGGGTCTGTATTGCTATGAACCTTCCTCTTAGATATGCTTTTGCTGAGGCCCAGACATTTTGGAATATTGTATCTTCCTTGTCATTTGTTTCAAAGTAGGTTTTAATTTCTTCTTTAATTTCTTCCCTTACCAAGTCTTCATTTAGTAGCATATTGTTCAGTCTCCATGTATTGGACAATCTTGCTTTGTCTTCATTGTTACTTTCTAGTTTTGAAAGTGGGTGTCCCTCCCCTTGCTCCTAGGTTATGGCAGTTAACAAGGTGGCCCTCCCCCATTGGGCAGTTGCAGTTAGCTCCTCCACCCCCCTTGGTTGTGGCAGGCAGTTAAACAGCCAGAAGTAGCAGTTGAAACAGGAAGTTGGGCCAGAATCAGGGGGTATTAAAAGGCAAGGAACAGAGATTAGTGGAACAGAGACCTTTTGGAGAGGAGAGAGAACTTTTGGAGAGAGTGAGAGAGAACTTTTGGGAGAGGAGAGATGAGAATGGCAGGCAGGTAAAGAGTAGCCCAAGTGACTAAGCTGAACAAAAGCCCCCTGGAAGAATGAGCTGGAGGTGACAAGGAGCCATGGTATCTGGCAGAGTGGCTAGTGTTGAGAGTATGGCATTGTAGCAAGGTGATATGCAAAGTTTGTACCTAGAGATGGCCAGCAAATTGGAAAGCTGATTTGTGCATCAGCATTTTGGAAGAAGTTTGGAGCACTTTGAAAAAGTGGAGCAGTATGGAACACTGGAGAGAAAAGAATAAAAGAGAAGACTCTGGAGAAAGGTCTGGACTTTATGAAAATGCCTACCTCTGAGGTTTAGAGGGACAAAGGATACCATCTTTGGACTGTGTCTTTGGGACCTTTGAGACTGAGAATTGTGACTGGGGTAAGATAACTGCCACTTGTGACTTTAAGGACTTTTAATTTTCCCTATTGAGCTCCCTTGTTAATAAACCCCGTTGTTAAACTGCATTTTGAGTGGCAACTGCTACATGCAGGTGAAACGGACCCAGGACTTGTCAGTTGGAGGATATTGCCTCCTTTCTGAACCGATTTCAGTTTGATGTCATTATGATCAGAGAAAAAAGATATATAATTTTAATTTCTGTGCATTTATTCAAGTTCCTTGTATCCTAATATGTGGTCAATTTCAGAGAAGGATCCATGTGAATTTGAAAAGGTGAATTCCCTTCTTTAGGGGTGCAGTGTCCTGTAGATATCTATTAGATCCATTTGGTCTAAGTCTTCCTTTAAAGCTTTTGTGTCCTTGTTTAGTTTCTGTTTTGTTGATCTGTCTTTTGGTAAGAGCGGGGTGTTTAAGTCTCCTACAATGTATGTATTTTCACCAATATTTGTTTTCAGTTCTGCTAGTAGCTGTCTTATGAATCATGGTGCTCCCTCATTTGGTGAATATATGTTGATAATTGTTAGGTCTTCTTAGTGGGTTGAACCATGTACCATTAAGTATTGTCCATCTTTATCCTTTGTCAGTTTTTTTTATTCTGAAGTCCATCTTTATCCTTTGTCAATTTTTTTATTCAGAAATCTGCTTTATCCGGTATGAGAATGGCTACCCCTGCCTATTTGGGGGGACCATTTGCTTGTAGAATTGTTCTCCATCTTTTCGTTTTCAGTCTATGCTTATCTTTGGGATTAGAGGTGTTTTCTGGAGACAGCAGAATGTTGGGTTCTGTCTTTTGATCCAGTTCACAACTCTCTATATTTTGATTGATGAGTTTAGACCATTGACATTTAGAGTGATTATTGATGCATGAGAATCTAGTGTTGGTTTTCTAGAGGTCATTTTGCAGTTCTGCTTTGGTTTCTTGTTATGTTTATTCTATTTATTTGTCTGAGGGTTTTGGTCTTGAGGCTTCTTCCAATAGTTCTTGGAGTGGGGGTTTGGTGGTAGCAAATTTTTGGAGACTTTTTTGTCTGAGAAGGTTCTAATTTTCCCTTCATAAAGGAAGGACAGCTTTGCAGAGTAGAGTATTTTTGGCTGGCACTTTTTGTCTTGGTGTTTTTGAAGATGTGGCTCCATTCTCTTCTTGCTTGTAGTATCGCTTCAGAGAAATCTGAGGTCAGTCTAATGGGTTTTCTTTTGTAGGTTATCTGTTTCCTCTCTCTAGTCAATCCTCATTATCTTGAACCCTTAGAACTTTTACGATTATGCATCTTGCTGTGGTTTTTCTTTCATTAAAGGTTTGGTGTCCTTTTTGCTTCTGTTTGTCTATTTTCATTTCATTCTTCAAGTTGGATGTTCTCTTCTATTATTGTATGAAAAGACTCTCATTTCCTATGTTTTTCTCTTCTGGGATTCCGATTGCACTTATACTTCCTTTCTTTAAGGTATCTGATAGATCTCTGATTTTTTCCTTCTGTCTTTTTTACTTTGTTTCTCTCTCTGTTTTTCTTTAAGTTCTCTCTATTTCTGTATCATTCAGTGTGCTGATTCATCCTTCAATTTCTTCTAGTCTACTTTCATGGCTTTTCCCTGTATTTTTGAGCTCTTCTATCACTCCTCTTATATACTGCATCTCTTTCATTTTCTTATTTAAGGTTTCAATCTCGTTCTTCTGTTCATCAATGATAATGTTCATTTTCCTACATTCCTCTTTATATTTTTCTACTTCTCTTAGTTCATTGATTGCTTTTATCATATTGTGTCAGAATTATTTATCTGACATAAGAAGCATTTCTTTGATTTCAACTTTGTTGGTTTCTGGAGATTATCTTTTGGAGATGCATTATTTCCCTTTGGGCTGACTTGAGTGTATTTTTCTTCCTTCCTGTGTTCTCCATTCGGGTTTGCTCTACATATTGAGCAACAACTGCTCTAATATTGGTTGGCATAATGAGGTATATCAGCTTCTGGTAGTTTCTGCCCTTGTGCCCATATAATTTCTTTCTTCTATTGGCTTTTTTCAAGATGAATAACTTTCATTTATTTCTGTGAAGTGTATTTTGTGTATTAACTTCACATTCTCTATTGAATGTTTTAATTCTTGTTGAGATTCCTTATCTGCAGCTCCATTGCAGGATCTGTCTCACCTGTGGATGCCACAGGTGTCCCAAAGCCAGCCGGCGCTCTCCACCACCACCTGTGCAGAGAGGGGGTCAGTTGTACAAGTCCTCTGGTCAATGGGAGGGGGGGCAGCATATTCAGATCGCCAGGCCCCAGCACTGCATTAACTCATTCACCTGTGGATGACACAGGTGTCCCAAATCTAGCCAGAGTTCTCAGCTGCCACCCATGAAGGGAGGGGTTGAACTGGACAGTCCTTGGGGTGATAGGAGGGGGAGTAGTGGAATTGGATTGACAGACCCAGTCACCATAGGAACTAACTCACCTGCGGATGCCACAGGTGTTCTGAAGCCAACCAGCGCTAACTTCCACCGCCATTGCAAGGAGGAGGTGGGCTGGACAGTCCTCGGGGCAATGGGAGGGGGAGCAGTTGAATCGGGTCCCCAGACCCTGACACTGAAGGAACTCACTCACCTGCAGATGCCACAGGTGTCCCAAAGCCAGCCAGTGCTCTCTGGGATAACTGGGATGGACAGTCCTCATGGCGATGGGAGGGGGAACAGTAGATTCGTGTCACCAGACCTCAGTGTTGCATTACTCACTTGTGGTTGCCACCATTGTCCTGAAGCCAGCAGTGGTCTCTACCACCACCTGTGCTGGGAGGGGGTGGGCTGGACAATCCTTGGTGCAATGGAATGGGGAGTGGTTGAACTGGATCACCAGACTCCGGCACCTCAGAAACTCTCTCACCTGCAGATGACACAGGTGTCCCAAATCCAGTCACCTCTCTCCACGGAAGCCCATGCAGGGTGGGGGTGGGCTGGATAGTCCTTGGGGCAATGAGAGTGGGAGCAGTGGAATCAGGTTGCCAGACCCCGGTGCCACAGGATCTGTCTCACCTGCAGATATCACATGTGTCCCGAAGCCAGCTGGGACTCTCCACTGCCACCTGTGCAGGTAGGATGTGGGCTGGACAGTCCTCGGGATGATGGGAGGAGAAACAGTGGAATCAGTTCACCAGAGTCCAGCGTGGCAGGAACTCTCTCACCTTCAGATGCCAAGGTGTCCTGAAGTAAGCTGGTGCTCTCCCATACCAACCTGCACAGGTTGGGTGTGGCCTGGACAGTCCTCCGGGAGATGGGAGGGGGAGTGGTGGAATTGGGTTGCCAGACCCTAGTGCTGCAGGAACTCTTTCACCTGTAGATGTCACAGGTGTCCTGAAGCTAGCCTCTCCTCTCCACCACAGCCCACATAAGAAGGGGGTGGGCTGGACAGTCCTTGGGGCAATGGAAGGGGGAATGGTTGAATCAGGTCATCAGATCCCAGAACTGTAGGAACTCACTCACCTGTTATGTCACTGATGTCCTGAAGCTAGCTGGCACTCTCCACCAGGAACTGGCATTTATTTGAAGTCTATTACATGTCAAGCAGTACATTTTCATATAAATTGGAACTTTAATATACACTTTAATAGTCACAAAATATTTACAAAGTATGTGTAATTAAACTCATTTCACAAATAAGAAGTGAGATATTTCTTCTAGTACCCCTTAGTTGGTACATGTGAGGGGAAATTAAAATATTGACTCTGAGTACAACTCTAGATGTACACCATACCCCATGACTCTCAATAAGACAAAGCTTTCTATTGTTGAGATCACTGGAAAAGATATGAGCAGACACCTGTTGTCTAATCAGGGCAAATGAATAGTTAATACACATGCACATGCACACACACATACTTCTTAGGCAGTATAGAACCAATGTAATGAAAGTAGATGGCATACTAGAAAAAACATACTATCTCAGTCTTACAAACCTTCTTATTTTCATAATGAAGACTGAGAAAGAACATTGCAGAGATTTTTTTAAAAAATACTTTTTATTTTTACAGGAAACCATGAACATGTAATCATACTAATCAAAGTTATAAACATAATGCATGCAATTCATTTCAGAGCAAGTTACATTGTAGTAAACACACTTTGCCCCAAGTCTCAAAACAAAGAATCACAAAATAGGTCATTAAGACATCTCTTGGTGGGATTTTTTTGCAACTGAAAGAAGCCTTCCCAGCCAGGTTAAGGATGAACTGAGTGTGTTTGAGCTGGGGGTGCCTTGCCAGCTGTCTTGACTGCCAACAGCTTCTACCCCAAAGCCCAGCTTGCATGGGCTGAGGCTCACGGCAACTGAATCTCACCGGCGACAGGGAACCACAAGTCCCTTAGCCACCACACCAGCAGCTGGGTGAGAGCTCCACGGAAGTCAGGTGAGATCTCCTCCCTGACTGCCCCCTCAGGCAGCACCTGGTTGCCAAGGAAACGGTCCTGGGAGAAAGGGGCAGGTCTGCATTTTGCTGAAAGAAGCCTTCCCAGCCAGGTTAAGGCTGAACTGAGTGTGTTTGAACTGGGGGTGCCTTGCCAGCTGTCTTGACTGCCAATAGCTCCCACCCCAAATCCCAAAAGTGCCAGTGCTGCTACATGTCACCGGCGCAAACTCAGAAATCAAGGATACGCACTACCAGAAGCACATAGGCAAAGTTATCCACAACTATATAGATTTCAACATGCCTACTACTAGAGCAGTAGTTACCCAATATGTAGAGCAGATCCGAAAGGAAAACACAGGAAGGAGGAAGACCATAAATACTCAAGCAAGCCCTAAGAAAAATAACTCCCCACCAAAGGATAAACAACCTGAAGAAATCAACTTGGATGACATGGAAGAAATGTTCCATATGTCAGACAAAGAATTCAGAACCAAAATGATGAAAGTACTCAAAGAATCCAAGGAAGAGGGGGAGAAAGGGGAAAGTAAAAGGGAAGAAGCATTCAACGAATTAAAAGAAGTAGTAGAAAAATGTAAGCAAGAATGCAGTAAAATGGGCAACATCATCAGCATACAGAAAAACGAAATTGAAACACTAAATAAGAAACTACAGGAGATGCAATGCATAAAATGAGGAATAGAAGAACTCAAGAATGCAGGGAAGAGCCAGGGAAGCAGATTAGAAGAAATAGAGGAAAGAATCAGTACACTAGAGGATACAGAAGTAGAGAGAAAAAAGAAAGAGAAAGAGAGAGAAAATCAGAATAAGAAAACAGAAGAAAATAATCAGAGATCTGTCAGATACCCTAAAGAAAACAAATATAAGAAAAATTGGAATACCAGAAGGGGAAGAAAAAGACATAGGATCTGAAAGGCTCTTCAATGAAATAATGGAGGAAAATTTCCCAAATCTGAAAATAGACATACACAAAGCAAAAAGGACACCAAACTACTTTAATGAAAGAAGAAACACAGCAAGACACATCATAGTAAAACTTACAAAAGTTAAAGATAAAGAAAAAATTATGAGAATAACAAGAGAGAGGAAACAGATAACCTACAAAGGAAAACTCATCAGACTGAACTCCGATTTCTCAGAGGAGACACTCCAAGCAAGGAGAGAATAGCATCACATCTTCAAAACACTCCAAGACAAAAAGTGTCAACCAAGAGTACTCTACCCAGCAAAGCTGTCCTTCCTTTATGAAGGAAAAACCAGAACTTTCTCAGACAAACAAAGCCTACAGAAATTTGCAATCACCAAACCTCCTCTCCAAGAAATCCCGAAAGAAGCCCTAAGAGCAAAACCTGCAGAACAATAAAAGAAATGAGCAATTAAAAAAAAGAAAGAAAGAAAGAACAAACCAAAACAGAACCCCAAATGACCACCAGGGACCCATAGTTGGACCCGCAAACATCAATAATAACTAAATGTCAATGGGCTAAACTCATCAATCAAAAGACATAGAGTTGCAGACTGGATTAAAAGACAGAACCCAACATTCTGTTCCCTCCAAGAAACATATCTGATCCTGAAAGACAAGCATAGACTGAAGGTAAAATGATGGAAAACAATTCTACAAGCAAATGGACCCAAAAAAAAGGCAGGAGTAGCCATCCTTATATCAGACAAAGCAGATTTCAAAATTAAAAAAGTAACAAAGGGTAAAGATGGACACTACCTAATGGTGCAAGGGTCAATCAACCAAACAGACTTAACAATTATTAATATATATTCACCAAATGAGGGAGCACCAAGATTTATAAGACAGCTACTAAGAGAGCTGAAAGCAAATATAAACGAAAACACATATGTAATAGGAGATTTCAACACCCCACTCTCAAGAAAGGACAGATCAAAAAAACAAAAGCTACACAAGGACACAAAAGCCTTAAAAGAAGACCTAGACAAAATGGATCTAAAAGATATCTACAGGATGCTACACCCACAAGGAACAGAATACACCTTCTCAAATGCACATGGATCCTTCTCTAAAATTGATCACATATTAGGCCACAAGGCAAACATGAATAAATTCACAAAGATTAAAATAATACCAAACTTTTTTTCAGACAAGAAGGGCATCAAACTAGAAATCAACAATGAAAATGAAGTAAGAAGAACACCTAACGCTTGGAGACTGAACAATATGCTTCTAAAGAAAGAATGGGTAAATGAAGAAATTAAAGAAGAAATTAAAACTTATTTCAAAACAAAGAAGACACAGCATTCCAAAATGTCTGGGATGCAGCAAAAGCATATCTAAGAGGAAGAGTCATAGCAATACCCACATAGCAAGGCCCACATCAAAAACCAAGAAAATAACCAAAAAAACAACCTAATCTACCAACTTGAATAATCAGAAAGACAGCAACAGAAAAACCCCAAATCCAGCAGAAGACAAAAAATAACAAAAATAAAAGAAGAAATAAATAATCTAGAGGCCAAAAAGACTATCCAAAAGATTAACAAAACCAAAAGCTTTGAAAAAATAAACAAAATTGATAAGCCCCTTGTAAAACTCACAAAGGAAAGAAGAGAGAAAATCCTAATAAACAGATTCACAAATGAAAGAGGAGAAATTACAACAGACACAAAAGAAATCCAAAGGATAATAAGAGATTATTATGAACAACTATTTGGAAATAAATACAACAACCTGGATGAGATGGATAGATTCTTAGAAAGATACATCTCCCCAAAACTAAACAAAGAAGATATAGAGAACTTAAATAAACCAATCACAAGCAGTGAAATTGAAGCAGTCATCAAAACTCTACCTAAAAACTAGAGCCCAGGACATTATGGCTTTACCAATGTATTCTACCAGACATTCAAAGATGAAATAATGCCTGCTTTACTAAAGCTTTTCCAATTCAGAAAGAAGGAATATTGCCAAACACATTCTGTGAAGCAAACATCACACTCATACCAAAACCAAATAAGGACAACACCAAGAAAGAAAACTATAGACCAATATCCTTAATGAACACAGATGCAAAAATCTTAAACAAAATCCTGGCAAACCGAATCCAATGATGCATTAAAAACATCATTCACCACGACCAAGTGGGATTTATCCCAGGGGCACAAGGATGGTTTAACATCCGGAAATCAATTAGCATAATACACCACATCAACAAAGAGAAAAACAAAAACCACATGGTAATATCAATAGATGCAGAGAAAGCATTTGACAAAGTTCAGCATCCATTCATGATAAAAGCCCTTGAAAAACTGGGTTTTAAAGGAACTTATCTCAACATAATAAAAGCCATCTATGACAAACCTTTGGCAAATATCATCCTAAATGGAGAAAAACTAAAAGCATTCCAGCTGATATTTGGAACTAGGCAAGGATGTCCACTCTCCCCACTACTCTTTAACATTGTATTGGAAGTCCTAGCTAGGGCAATAAGGCAAGAGAAAGGCATAAAAGGGATACAAATTGGTAAAGAGGAACTGAAGCTATCATTATATGCAGATGATATGATTCTCTACATAGATGACCCAAAAAAATCCACAGAAAGATTACTTGAAATAATAAACCAGTTCAGTAAGGTAGCTGGATACAAAATCAACACACAGAAGTCAGTAGCATTTCTATATGCAAAAAGTCAAATAGAAGAGGAAGAAATCAGAAAAACCATCCCATTTACCATCGCACCAAAAAAAAAATTAAATATTTGGGAATAAACCTAACAAAAAAACGTGAAAGAATTATACAAAGAAAATTTTAAAACACTCCTAAAAGAGATAGAAGAAGACGTAAGGAAATGGAAAGACATTCCCTGTTCATGGATTGGAAGAATTAATATTATCAAAATGACCATCCTACCGAAGGCAATCTACAGATTCAATGCAATTCCAATAAAAATCCCAATGACATTTTTTAAAGAGATAGAACAAAAATTACTGAAATTCGTATGGAATAACAAAAGACCCCAAATATCCAAAAGCCTCCTCACCAGAAAAAAAGAGAATGGAGGTATTACAATCCCAAACTTTAAACTATCTACAAAGCCATAATATTAAAACAACATGGTATTGCTACAAAAACAGACAGTCAGATCAGTGGAACAGAATTGAGTGCCCTAAAATATAACCACACATCCATAGTCAACTAATCTTCGATAAAGGTGTGAAAAACTTACCTTGGAATAAGGATAGCCTCTTCAATAAATGGTGCTGGGAAAATTGGACTAAGACATGCAAAAAAAATGGACCAAGAAATCTCCCTTACTCCATGTACAAAAATAAAACAAAATGGGTAAGAGACTTAGAGGTCAGACCTGAAACCATAGCATACATTGAGGAAAACTTGGGCAAAACTCTCCATGAACTACAGTTCAGAAATTGCTTTCTGGAAACATCTGCAGATGGCAAAAAACTGAAGGAAAACATAAACAGATGGGACTACATCAAACTAAAAAGCTTCTGTACAGCAAAAGAGACAACAGAAAAAACTAAAAGATGTCCAACTGAATGGGAAAATATCTTTGCCCTCCACATTAGCAACAAGAGCTTAATAACGAAGATCCACAAGGAACTAACACAACTAAACAAATGTAAAACAAAAAGCCCAATCAAAAAATGGGGAGAACTAAAAAGACACTTTTCCAAAGAGGAAATACAAATGACCAACAGGCACATGAAAAACTGCTCAACTTCGCTAGTAATAAGAGAAATGCAAATCAAAACAATGAGATACCACCTTACACCAGTAAGAATGGCCCGCATCCAAAGAACAGACAACAAGAATTGCTGGCGAGGATGTGGAGAGAAAGGAACACTACTACACTGTTGGTGGGAATATAAACTAATCCAACCACTATGGAAAGCTGTATGGAGGACCCTCAAGTTAATGAAAATGGAATTACCATTTGACCTAGCAATTGCTCTCTTGGGAATCTAACCAAAAGAGACCTATATGTGGGTACAAAGGGACACCTGCGCTCGGATGTTTACTACAGCACAATTTATAATTGCAAGGACATGGAAGCAACCTAAATGCCCCAAAACAGATGACTGGATGAAAAAAATGTGGTACAAATACACAATGGAATATTACTCAGCAATTAAAAATGACAAATTTGATGAATTTATGGAAACCTGGATGTACCTAGAAGAAATCATTCTAGCAGAAACGAGCCAGATAGAAAGGGACAGAAACCAAATGGTTTCACTAATATATGGTCAACCAAATGAAACTGCACAAGGGGCGAATGGGGACCAGCTGGAGCGGGTGGGAAGGGGAGGTGGTGGGTGAACCCCAGGGACTGAAATGATGTAAAATATATATAAATAAATAAATTTTAAAAAAAGACATCTCTTGGTGGAATAAATCTAACATTTATATCCAGTCCTTCCTGTGATAGAGAGGGTTGATATGGTCAAAAAAGTTAAAACAAATAAAAATAACTCTTAATGTAAACATTCTATGGAATACAACAAAGTAGCTATGCCAGATTCCTCAGATCTTTCTTAAAGTTCAAGAAGAAAATCCATTTGAGATTTTTGAAGTAGAAGCTGACCAGAACGCTTTAAAATGCCTGCAGCTTTGGCAGAGGTTAATATGTGTTGTGTGATGAGCATTTCAGAAATAGCAGTAAGCAATATAAACAATTACTACTATTTAAACTTTATATTAGCAGCACCCCTTACATCTCTAATTCAGCAGATACTCAAAAGGATCAAGAAGGCAGTGTAAATTTGTGTTGCTAGTTAGCATAACTAACATTTTACACACATTATCTCTTTTAAAACAAACAAGCAAAAACTATTAAAGCTTACATGGACAAATCTCAGGCTTAAAATAAAACACAAACCAGCAAATGATTACTACTACTCAATACATAAGTCTAGCTTAATTCATAGGAATCCATGTACAGGTGCTAAATTAATCAATCATTTGCAATAAATTCTCTATTGTTAAGTCACATTTTATTACACTTAGCATTTACACATATAAAATATGCAGTCACATGTTTTACTACAGGCTAGAGAGATGGATGGAAGTCATGTAAATATTCTTTCCAAATTTAATAATAATTTTTATTTAGCCATATATTTTTCTGCAGTAATCTAGTCAAATTTGAAGTTCAACTTGAATTTTGTGTTAACTGTGTTCATAATAGTGACCTTTCCATGCATTCAGAATTAACAGCATTTGTTCAGGCATACAGAAATACACTGATGCTTCATTTGTGTAATCCCCATACTTTTGTTCTTTCTTAACTGAAAAATGTATCCTGAAAGCTAGCCAGATTTTCTTGAAAATCAACCAATAACTTCTGAGAGAGTTGTTGGTCCCTAAATTATAGTCCTTCAAAGATATAAATTGGACACCCCACTTCCACTTAAAGATTTTTACGATACAATCAAAGGATTTGGACAATTCCTATTTCCTTTTATTGCATTTTCTGCCATGTATCATGTCTGGAAACATGACATATTTTATTTTGACATTATATCATAATGCATGAGTTTTCAGCCATTAAATCAAAGATTAGGAATCCAAAATTATACTAAAATTCAACTCCTGTAATAGTAAAAGAAATAAATCTTCAATTGAGTCATCAACCAAGTAATTCTGTAACCTTTATATATGAACAGATTCATACACCTCAAACAATATAAGTCTGGTAACTAATTCTTCTGCTTGGTAACTGAAAAAATTATCTTAACATTTTAGCTGCATCTCACTATAAAAATATGAATATGTCATGGGAAGTATCTAGTGATGTGATAAGAGTGGCTGCCATTTTTGAGCACTTACAACATGAAACATACTTTTTAACCTTATGATAGGTGTTAAATCTGTATTATAAGTGATAATACTTGATCCAGAAAAGATGAAGTAATTTCCAAAATACCAGCAAATATATGACAGTGTTTTGAAACCCAGCATGATCAAAATGTTTATGATTCTCTTTTCACTAAAACTATCTCCAATCTGAGGACTATACATGAGTGTGAGTTAGTCCAAGTGGTGATCCTTTTTATTCAGCCAGCAATAACAGATGAGGATTTTAGATCAACCAGATTGCACCATAACAATAATAGTTGGCCTATATCTTGCATATTTGCCATAGTCATATAAATTGCCAGTAAAATTTGAAGGTTGATTATTTAAAACACATTGTAAAGAAGAAAAAAATGTCACAATTTTAAATTATGTTAATTTGCAATAACTTTGACATGTGCAATGCTATAACTATCAAGCTGTCTATTAGGAGGATCATATCAAGATGAAATCAATGAATGTTCCTTGCTTCACTCAAGGAATATAACCTGAAAATTCACCAAACTGACAATAAACACAATGGGTCCAGTAAACTGGGGCAAAAGTGGAGCACCTATTGAATACTGTAGACTAGAACATAAAGGACAGTGAGGAGATTCATCCTTCATTAAAGAAGTTGGTATGGAAAATGCCTGTAGGCTGTGGTCAGGGAGGCAAAAAGATTACTGTACAAACTGTGGTACCACTACTAGGTCAGAGCCCTAAGAAGGGAAAACTGGACTGCATGCAGGCACTCCTTCCTTTCCCTCCTTTTTTTAATCTTCTTCATTTGTTTTAGGTGGCCACTCACATTTAATCTGAGTTTCATTATTAAGAACTAATAGTGAGTGGAGAAAAAAATGATCATGGTAGATTAGGACAGATTGAAAGAAACAACATGTCTGATAAATATCTAATAGCAAATATAGGGCATTTCTGGGCTAGGTAGAGCAGATGCTCTTGCTGATGTAATGTTCCCTCAACTACATGAGTTTTCTTGCACCTTCAGCCAATCCCCAAATCCACCAACAAGTTCCCACCTTAAGCACTTGCAACCTGCCCTTTCTCTGCTTGAGCATCTTCCTCTCTTAATAGAGTTTGTTAAGCAGTAAAAATTAAACTGGAAGATTTGAAGGTCCTCAGCACCTGAGAGGTATCTTCAAACAATGGGACTGGTGGACAAATGTGTGGCACCCTGTGTTTTGCAAGGAGGGTTCTGATATTTGTCTCACAAGCTCTCTCCGAGGGTCTTTGGTGAGACTGCCTTTTTTATTGGCTCTTCTCCCTTACCTTCTTTTTCAACCTCCTTGAATATGCATTTCTAGGTTTACCTTTCAATAAACTGTCTCCTAGACACTGTCTTACCATTTCTTTTATTCTTTCTAAATTTTAATTTTTTTTATTGGTTATGTATTTTAATCTTCATTATTGTAATTGTACATTCTTGGCTTGGGAAAAAAACTTGCAGAAGAGCAGGGATATTCCCAGCTGACCAGGCTCCCAGTACTGGATGATCTCTCTTGCTCATACTTTGAGATCAGTGCTGACCTCATGAAGTACACTGATAGTGAGCAGAGTATATTACTTCATCTGAAACATCGTAGAAAAGGAATATGAGTGGTACCATAAACACAAGGCACATTGCTACCAGTGACTGGACCCCTCCAAGTCCCTCTCATACCATTCCACCTGACTCAGCAGCTACAAGATAAAGTCAAACCAATAAAAACTTGGAAAATTAAAAAAAGAAGAAGAAAGAAAGCTAAAACCAGATAAAAACACTGTACCACCTGATGGTAAAGTAGAAGAATATCAATTCTCTAAGTCATTACTACAGATCTTCAAAAGAAAGGGCGGTGCTAAAGTAATAATGGTTACACACAAAAATATAATACATGCCCCTTGAGAACAACTGAGAATATGACATCACAAAAGGAGAACGGTCTTCTGAATATAACCAAAAATTATATAAAGATTTGTATTTCTATCAGATACAGGATTCATAATTTACAAGATAAAGGAATTCACAGTAAGAGAAGAAAATGTAAAAAAGTCAAAGTGGTACAAAACAAGTCTGAAAAGTTAATCAAAGAGATACAAAATTCATAAAGACAAATAACATGAGAAATGAAATGAATAACAAACAATAAACTGAAGCCATAAATAAGAAAATATTAGTTCTGTATGTGAAAGAATCATTAGCTAAAATACTAATGAAAGTTGTGGAAGCAGAAAACAACAAATGGTGATTTAAATCAGTAGAGCAATAAAACTGAGCTTAGTGGAATAGTGACCAGAGTAGAATGGCCCAGAAAGATGGGGAAGACAACAACTAAAGCACTGGATGGAGCTTGCTGTGGAGAGAGAGGAGACATGTGAGAACTCTCACTCCTGAATAAACTGAGTACTAATCCCTTGTCATCCTTTTTGGCCCTACCTCACACTAAGGAAAACATAGAAAATCAAACCCACAGCATTCTAGCTGCAAAGAAAAAAAAAATCAAATAAGGCAGCAAATATGCCTTGGAAGATGGAATATCTATACATTAGAAAGAAAAGCAAAAATTTCTAGGATGTACATAAAAGAATATAGAAACAAAGGATCTACTAGGCAAAGATTTTAAAACATCAGTGTTAAAAACACTAAACAAATTACCAGAAGATGAATCAAAAATATAGAGGTAGGTCCAATGTCTAAGAAAGGAAATCCAGAAACAAAAAATATTCTTCACCAAAGAGAATGAAAATATTAAAAGAAGAGACAAAAAAAGGACTTCATAAAATGAATATATATAAAGTGCTTTTGGATAGAATTAAAATACAAGAGATAACTTCAAAAATAGAAGACTCATATGTACAAATCACCTTTTATCAACTATAAAAGGAAAGAGAAGCAAAATTTATGGAAAGTGAAGAAACTGAGGCTACTGCATTAATTTTTTTGAGACTAGTTCTCACTATCTTTGACCATGGAACCACAGGTTCACATTGCAGACTCAACCAATCCCCAGCCTCAGCTTCCCAGGTAGCTGAGATTACAGATGTTTGCCATTTTTTGTAATTAGGTCTCGTTATGTTACCCCAGGCAGAACTTGAACTGTGATCCCTGGTCCTTACCGCAGTTTCCTAGCCTGCTGCTTATAGGCATGCACCACCATGCCCGGCTGTTACTACATTAAATTAGAAGAAGGAGTACAAAATAAGGATAATGGGTATTCCAGAATGTGAAGACAAAGAGGAGGTAACGGAAAACTTAGAAAAATGATAGCTGAGAATTTCCCAATGCAAGTGAGTCAAACAACCATGAATGTGCAGGAGGCAGAAAGAACACCCAGATTTCTAATATAAAATGAACTGTAAAAGGATACATTGCTGAATTATCAAAAATCAAAGATAAAGGAAAAATGATACAGGAAGCAAGAAAACAATATAGTTTACAAAGATATCCAAATTAAACTTTTCTCAAATTTCTCCCCAACCACACTTTAGGCAAGGAAAGACATGTGTACAATGCTAAAAGACTGCTCTATCCTGCAAAATGATCGCTGAAATATGAAAATGAAATAAAGGCATCCCCAAACAGAAGTTAACTGAGTTTATCACCATCAGAAGTAACTTACAAGAATTATTAAAAAGGTTCTACAAGAAAAGAATAAAACATAAGAACCTGAGCAAAGTGGAAATAATAATAGAAAATCAGAAATGTGAAAAAATGTATCATTCATTAACAAACAAAAATCTAAAGGAGAGGGTAAAAGACCATACCTATAAAGTTAAATGATGGTGAATCAATACTGCCTGACAAGACCTATAAGCATGGTAGGTATAACCCACATGGAAACAACGAACCAAAAATCTAGACTAGAGGTTCACAGAAGGAATGAAAATGAGAAACTCATCAGGAAAAGTCATCTAAATTAAAAAAGCAGGAAAATGGAAAAAGAAACAACAGTAAATAAAGCAATTAAAGAAAAAAGGAATGACAACTAATAAACATTTGTCAATAATCACCCTAGATGTTCAAATTTAAGCCACGTTCATGACCAGAATTCAGCAATTAAAAGTCATGAAATACCAAGTTGGGTTTAAAACTTAAAGTCATTTATGCTTTGCTGGCAAGAAACCTACTTAAAACTGAGGCTGGGACTGGTGCCGGTTCCAGGCCCCTGGGAGGGACCCCTTATCCGTGCCACCCTCTCCGCCATCACTGGGAGCCAACCCCCGCAGCCAGGTTCCTCTGGAAAACCGGCCACCTTGCCCATGCCCAGGTTAGCGGCTGGAGGTCACCCACGCCTGTTCCAGGCCCCTGGGAGGGACCCTTCACCGTGCTGTCCTCTCCACCATCCCTGGGAGACAACACCTGCAGCCAGGTTCCTCTGGAAACCCGCCCACCTTGCCCACACCCAGGTTAGCTGCTGGAGGTCACCTGCGCCGGTTCCAGGCCCCTGGGAGGGACCCCTATGCCGTGCCACCCTCTCCGCCATCCCTGGGAGCCAAACCCTGCAGCCAGGTTCCTCTGGAAACCTGCCCACCTTGCCCACGCCCAGGTTAGCTGCTGGAGGTCACTGGCGCCAGCGCCACAAGCAAATTACTAAACTAAACTAAAGTACAGATCTACCTTCAACCTAGAGAACACTCCCATCAACATGCCAACCAACACAAGATCCATGGTTACTCAATATGTAGAACAGGTTAGAAAGCAAAACACAATAAGGAGAAAAATTTTAAACATGCAAGCAAGCCCTACAGGAAGTAATCCATTGCCAACAAAGAAAGGACAATCTCAGAAAACATCAAAGAAATGATTTGCATCTCATAAAAAGATTCCTCTATCAACAGTTAAATGCATTCCAACTATTAAGAGAAGAATTAGAAAAAAAGGACAACAGTATGATAGAAGCATTTAATGCACTAAGGGAGGAAGTAGAAACATACAAAAAAGAAAGCATCAATATGTATAACCTAATCAATAAACTGAAGCATGAAAATGAATCCCTAAATTGAAATTGAAAGAGACTAAAGATTTAAAGTTTGCAATAGATGAGCTCAAAAATGCACAGAAAAGCCATGGCAGTAGAATAGATGAAATAGAGGAACAAATAAGCACACTTGAGGATACAGAAACAGAGAGAACAAAGAAAGAAAAAGACAGAGAGAAACGAAGTAGGAGGACTGAAGACAAGCTCAGAGATATGTCAGATTCCTTAAAGAAAAGAAACATAAGAGTAATAGGAATCCCAGAAAGAGAGGAGAGTGTTATGGGAACCGAAAGGCTGTTCAAAACAATAATAGAGGAGAACTTCCCCAATCTGAACAGAGAAATGAACATAGACATACAGGAAGCCAAAAGGACACCAAACTACTTTAATGAAAGAAAAGCCACAGCAAGACACATCATCACAAAACTTCCTAGAGCCCAAGATAAGGAAAAAATAATGAGAATGGCTAGAGAAAAGAAACAGATAACCAACAAAGGAAAATCCATTAGACTGACCACAGATTTTTCTGAAGAGACACTCCAGGCAAGGAGAGAATGGAGTCACATCTACAAAAAACCCCAAGAAAAAATGTGCCAGCCAAAAATACTCTACCCTGCAAAGCTATCCTTCTTCTACAAAGGAAAAATTAGAACCTTTTCTGACAAGCAAAGTCTCCAGAAATTTGCTACCACTAAACCCCCACTCCAAGAAATTTTGCAGGAGACCTAAGACCAAAACCATAAGAAGATCAAAAACAAGAAACAAAAACACAAAATAAACCCCAAATGACCACCAGGAAACCATCAGAATCGCAAATATCAATAATCACCCTAAACGTCAATGGTCTAAACTCAGCAATCAAAAGACAAAGAGTTGCAGACTGGATCAGAAAACAGAACCCAACATTCTGCTGCCTCCAAGAAACACACCTGATCACTAAGTAAAAGCATAGACTGAAGGAGCCAGGCTGGAAGACTACACTATAAGCAAACGGCCCCCACAAGAAAGCAGGAGTTGCCATTCTTGTATCAGACAGAGAAGACTTCAAATTAACAAAAGTGACAAAAGATAGAGATTGGCCACTACATAATGGTTAAAGGATCAATCCACCAAAACAACATAACAGTAATCAACATATACGCACCTAATGAGGGAGCACCAAAATTCATAAAACAACAACTACTAGAACTGAAATCAAATATTGATGAGAATACATACATGGTAGGAGATTTTAACACGCCACTCTCAACACAAGACAGATCAACAAAGCAGCAACTACACAAAGAAACAAAAGTTTTAAGGAAGAGCTAGACCAAATGGACTTAATAGATATATACAGGACACTACACCCCCAAGGAATTAGAGTACACTTTTTTTTCAAATGCACACGGTTCTTTCTCTAAAATCGATCATATACTAGGCCACAATACAAACCTGAACAAGCACAAAAATTAAAATAATACCAACATTTTTCTCTGATCATAAAGGCATAAATTAGATACCAACAATGATAAGAAAATAAGGAGAGTAAACACTCCATGGAGACTGAACAACAGGCTTCTGGAATATCACCGGGTAAAAGAGGAAGTCAAAGAAGAAATTAAAACCTACATGGAAGCAAACATCAATGATGACACAACGTTCCAAAATATGTGGGATGCAGCAAAAGCAGTACTATGAGAAAAGTTCATAGCAATACAGGCCCAAACAAAAAGAATTGAAACAGCCCAAAGAAATACTCTAATCTACCAATGAGGACTTAGAAAACGAACAACAAAAAAACCAAAACCCAGCAGAAGACAAGAAATAACAATATAAAAGCAGAGATTAATGAAATAGAAAACAAAAAGACCATCGAGAAGATAAACAAAACCAAAAGCTGGTTCTTTGAAAAAATAAATAAAATTGACAAACCCCTGGCAAGGCTTACAAAGAAAAGAGAGAAAACTCAAATAAATAGGATCATAAATGAAAAGGGAGATATTACAACAGACCCAGCAGAAATCCAAAAGATAATTGGAGACTACTACAAACATCTATATGCAAGCAAATACAGCAACCTGCAAGAGATGGACAAATTCCTGGAACAATACAGTCATCCAAAATTGAACAAAGAAGAAATAGAAAACTTAAACAGGTCAATCACAAGCAGTGAAATTGAGGCAGTCATCAAAACTCTCCCTAAAAACAAGAGCCCAGGTCCTGATGGTTTTACAAATGAGTTCGACCAAACATTCAAAGAGGAACTAACACCGGTACTATAAAAACTCTTTCAAAAAATTGAGAAAGAAGGAAAGCTACCAAATACCTTCTATGAAGCAAACATTACACTAATTCCAAAACCAAATAGATAGTGCAAAGAAAGAAAACTTCAGACCAATCGCCCTAATGAACACAGATGCAAAAATTCTAAACAAAATCCTGGCAAACCGAATCCAACATTGCATAAAAAGGATCATCCATCATGACCAAGTGGGATTCATCCCAGAGGCACAGGGATGGTTAAGCATTCGAAAATCAATCAAGATAATCCACCGCATCAACAAAGAGAAGAAAAAAAAAACATACGATCATATCAATAGATGCGGAAAAAGCATTCAATAAAGTTCAGCATCCTTTCATGATGAAAGCCCTGGAAAAAAATGGTATAAAAGGATCATACCTAAACATAATAAAAGCTATATACGACAGACCCACAGCAAATATCATCCTCAATGGGGAAAAACTGAAACCATTCCAATTAAAGTCCGGAACCAGGCAAGGATGCTCACTCTCTCCACTCCTTTTCAACATAGTTCTGGAAGTCCTAGCTAGGGCAATAAGACAAGAGAAAGACATAAAAGGAATCCAAATAGGGAACAAAGAAATAAATTTATCATTATACATGTATGATATGATTCTCTATGTAGAGAACCCAGAAAAATCAACAGAAAAACCAATTGAAATAATAAACTGATTTGATAAAGTAGCTGGATACCAAATCAACATGCAAAAGTCAACAGCATTCATATATGCAAAGAATCAATCAGAAGAAGAAAAAATTAGAAAAAACACCCCATTTACCATTGCACCAAAGAAAATCAAATACTTGGGAATTAACCTAACAAAAGACGTAAAAGACCTATAAAAGAAAACTATAAAACATTCTTAAAAGAAATAGAAGATGATGTAAAAAAATGGAAAGACATCCCCTGTACATGGATCGGAAAAATCAACATCATCAAAATGGCTATACTACCAAAGGCCATCTACAGATTCAATGCAATTCCAATAAAGATCCCAATGATATATTTTAAAGAGATAGAACAAAAATTACTGAAATTCATATGGAACAACAAAAGACCCCAAATAGCCAAAACCCTATTGACAAACAGAAGAGAGAACGGAGGTATAACTATTCCAGACTTCAAACTGTACTACAAAGCCATAATACTTAAAACAGCATGGTACTGGTACAAAAACAGACTAACAGACCAATGGATCAGAATTGAATATCCGGAAATAAAACCACACATATACAGTCAATTAATCTTTGACAAAGGGGCAAAAAACATACCCTGGAACAAGGATAGCCTCTTCAGTAAATGGTGCTGGGAAAACTGGATCAAAACTTGTACAAAAAAATGGACCAGGAAAACACCCTCACACCCTGTACAAAAATTAACTCAAAATGGATAAAGGACCTGGAAGTGAGACCTGCAATCATAAAATATGTAGAAGAAAACCTGGGCAAAACACTTCATGAATTTCACTCAGAAATCCATTTGGGGAAACAGCTATGGCTGGCAAAAAATGAAGGAAAACATAAACAGCTGGGACTATATAAAACTAAAAATTTTCTATTCAGCAAAAGAGACAATAAACAAAACAAAAAGAAACCGAACCAACTGGGAGAAAATTTTGCCCTGCAGACAAGTGACAAGGGTCTGATAACAAAGATCCACAAAGAGCTCATACAGCTCAACAAAAACAAACCAAAAAAAACCCAATCAAAAAATGAGAAGAACTAAAAAGACACTTCACCAAAAGGAGATATAGATGGCTAATAGACATATGAAAAAATGCTCCACTTCACTAGTAATCAGGGAAATGCAAATTAAAACCACACTGAGATACCATCTTACACCAGTAAGAATGGCCCACATAAATATAACAGACAACAAATGTTGGTGCAGATGTGGAGAAAAAGGAACTCTCCTACACAGCTGGTGGGATTGCAAACTGGTCCAGCCTCTATGGAAGACAGTGTGGAGGACCCTCAAACAATTGAAAGTGGACTTACCATTCGACCCAGTAATCCCACTACTAGGAATCCACCCAGAGGACATGAAGACATTAATTCAAAAGGACACATGTATGCGGATGTTCATTGCAGCCCTGTTTACAGTTGCAAAGAATTGGAAACAAACCAAATGCCCCCAAACAGATGATTGGCAAAAAAAAAAGTGGCACATATACACGATGGAATACTATGCATCCATCAAGGAGGACAAACACATGTCATTTGCAGCAACCTGGATGGACATAGAGGGACTCATATTGACAGAAATAAGTCAAAAAGAAAAAGAGAAGTACAGGATGGTCTCACTTATATGAGGGATATAGGGAAAAACAAACAAACAAATAAGGAAAAATGAAAACAACCAATGGGACTGAACCACGAGCAAGAGAGGAGGAGGGGGAAGAAGGC